>JABFOX010001183.1:0-13588 GCA_022817665.1 Axea sp. ZL-2020
CGCAAAAATTATTATTAAAACACTTTCCTTGTTAAAATGCTGTGCAAGTATGTAGGACACTTAGTATATCCATAATATGTGCCAATTACTATTTGTTTAGTATAAAATTACATAATTGACATTTCTCATGATGAAAAGAAAGCCCAACACACACACAACACACACAAACAATTGCGTGATGTGCAATTTTTATTACAACTTCTGTTACGTTGTAATATATAAAAGAGAAAAAGAATGATAAGAGAGGTCGAATCTATCAATGTACGTCTTTCTGTTAACAGTGATTTTTTTATAAAGGGTCTTTGAGTTGGTTCATGTATCGAGTGAATTCCTGTTTTATAAATATTACATATATACACGCATGTATGAGTGTATTTCAGTTTTATTAAAACATGAATTGCCAAAATGTCAACTTCAAAGAGTATGTATTGCAACGTTCGATTTTTGAACGATGTTTTGGACCATTCCCTAGGAATCGTCTTAACTGACTCTTTTAATATTTTTAATCTGAATTATATGTGCTCTTTTACTCATCATTGATTGCCGGTTCCAGGAAAAACGTAATCATCGTTGGCTCGTATATAAGGAAAATACCAAAGTATCACAAATTTCAATCAAAAATAAAGCTTCAGTTGATAAAATGTGTATCTCTCTTCGCTGCTCTTTTCTCTACATTTAGCAAACACTTGTTACTATTACTTTCGAACACTAATAAAAGAAAATTAAATGATTATCGTTTATTGATATGTTTTACACACTATCTAGAGAGGTTTAGAAGGAGGTTCACTTGCATTCTGACGACGGTGTTCATATTTATAGTAATTATTTCCTGTTCAAGGATGAGATTGCGTTTGTGGAGGTAGTGGTTTTTACGCCCCGGGGGATAAGAGCACAGTGAATCTCAAATTTAGACAACGTCCCTCTCCAGAAAATAGTACACTTGAGCGAGTCACATTGTTAATTAATGCTCTCGAATTTTAGTAACAATTTTATGAATCACCTTTACCTTATTTCAACTTAAAAAGTGAAATAAAAATGTATATTTGTAATTTTTATATTCTGCATTTGTATATCATTATTTTATGACAATCTGGTGACTTAAAAAGCTTATTTGACCAATTTAAATTACAAAAATTTTTCGTTCTCTTAAATACGAGCGTGGGTCTGATAATAACGAACAACAATTTTTTTCTGCACTGATATTCTAAGTAGGATGTTGAAATTTCACCAAGATATATAGCTTCAAGCTTATACTGCAGAAGTTATTTTGTTGTCGTGTGTAACTCGAGCGAGAAACGTGAACTATGCAACAAAGATAACGCACATATTGTGCAATCTTTGTGAGCTAAGAGACATAACCCAAATGAAAAGGTTATCACGATCATCTTTGAGGAATGCACACCATCTGGAGACATTGTTATGGTCTATACAGTCGTCCCCAAACATGTCACGCATGTCTTTGAACTGCATTCGGATTATGCCTTTTTTCGTCCACAAAAATCACACTAGATGCGCGCCATCTTTGTTACACAATTCTTGCTAAAGCTGCACATGAGAACAAAATAGCATCTGTAGTAAAAGCTTCACACTACATGTTTGTAAAATTTTAACATCCCAGTTACAATACCAACGCAGAAAAAAATTGTTGTGCCTTACTGCCCCGAGCGGAATTTCGTAATGCAGGAGAATTTATTCAACTTACAAATCTACACTTCTAATAATACATAGTTTTCAAAATACAACCAGTATGCTCGATAAAATGTTTATACCTTTTATCTAAAAAATTTTTCCCATAGTCACAGAATTTCGTTCTAATCAGTTAATAATAATACAATGCATGATATAATTTTTATTCACAAAGGCATTAATTTTACTAGTGTATCTTTGATAACTCTCCTTAATTCCGCAGACCTTTCTTTTCAACCGTACTGTACGCATGTATCCATCTCGTCATTACATCTAACACAAGATAGTGATATTTTCAAAAGATTTGTTCAATTTTTTTAGATTCTTCTTTTGTAATTTCACGCTGACCTACACTTAATACAACATGTGCTGTAAATGGACTTTACTTATCAAAATATTTAAGTACAAATAAAAAGGTAATTTCATTTGTAATCTTCATTACGCGTTAAAAGAAAGTAGGGTTTTATTTTCTTTAACATAATTATTCGACTTTTTATACGTTAATTATTTATTATTTGATCATTATTTCTAAATAAATTAAATAGATTTGCGATTACGTTTTTTGTTTTATTTCCATTAATTTTAATCTCTATTTTTTGTTGTTTTAAAACGTTTGATATATTGCAATATAAAAGAAACGTAATGTGTCAAGTTTTGACGTAAAGCATAACCCTTTTTTCACATTTAATATTTAATGTAAGTATTGATTATATCAAAAAAGGTTACGCGTTACATAAAAGAGTGACAAATGACATTTTCTTTATATACAGAGTGTATAAGTCTAGATCCTATCAAATATCTCAAGAAATACAAATCAAATTACAAAATAAAAACAATATGTTTAATACTTTCATAAAGGAACTGTCTATTCGGGCACAAAACGCGACACGATAAACACATGGTTCTGTGTTGCAAAATTTATTTGTTAACTTTTATTAAAATTAAATGATTTTAACTATTTTTTCATTATTAACTAATACTCCATGATGTACAATGTTTTAGAGTTTTATTATTTATTTAAAGTTAAAATCACTTGATTTCACTTGCCGATATGCTTGGCAACATATCATCGTGTGTTTTTCGTATCGCGTTTCGCGTTTTTGTGTCCGAACGGACACTTCTTTCACAAAAACTGACTCTATTTTAATTTTAGACGATGCATAAATTTACTTAAAAATAATTTGTAAATTAATTTTTCTTGATATTAATTAATTGTTTTAATCATCCGTTTTTTGTCAGAAATAACTAATTATTAAAGATTTAGAAATTTAAAAGTCTTAAACATAAGTAACTCATTAAAATGTAAAATAATTGATTATAGATAAACTTATATAATGTTGTCAAGGATCTGATAAAAATTTACGACTGCCTCGCAAAATTTTTACCTGCGGCGTTACATCCTTGCTATCACAAGCATGGAGCTCCTTTTTCGAATTACGCGCGTGACATACGTGACATACCACATTACAAGCTAACATTTACATTACTTACGCGTCACTTATTGCAAGTTAATCCTAGTTCGAGACGTGTTGCAAGTTATATCAGATCCGCGCCCGACCTACGCGTTAATTTTGTGCACTGCAGTACAAAGAGGCGATATAGACATATTATTTAGAGTCATTATAGTGGAGGGAGATAAACGGTTCTTGCCAAATTTTGTGTTTCCACTATTCTCACTTCTGTAACTGTTGTGAGTGACATGATGAGCTTGTGTCATTACAAAGTTCTTCCTGTATTCTCAACTATGTCTGCAAAATTAGTTGTTGAACGATTTTCGTGTGAAGTATTCATAAAAAAATGTCCTACTTTTTTTGCACGAATTTGCTGGTGTATGAAAAAGACTGTTCCAAGCATCAGCTTTAATGAAGCAAATACAGGTTTTTGCTGCTAAAGTTAGTGTTCGGAATTGAACGAATATCAGTGATTTGACGAACACAACTGGCGTCTGGGTTATGCCCCTTGATCCCTCCAGAAATATGTCGTACTATAATCTATAGAATTTATAATAAGAGCATAATATAAATAAGAAGATAAGAAGAATAGAGTTTGAAGAAATCTAAAAAAATCATGATAAAATAGTATTATATATACATTTTTCTTGCCTGTGATGAAGCAAATTGATCAGTTACTTTATATTATTTATAGCATATTTTATTAAACGAATCGTGAAACGAAATAATTAATTAATTATGATCTTGTAGACCATTTGGTGCCCCGCTGCGAGTGGCACCTGGAACATGATAGACCCCCTTGCAACCATTCTCGCTACTAACGAATGCAGCAATGTGATTAAGCTTTTGAAATAATGGAAACATTTTTCATTAATAAGAAAAAGAATTATTCCACATTATTCAGCTAATTATTTATTAGCGTTACCTTTTCCATAGTAATAAATGATTTTAATCTTCTTAGAAATTGTGTACTTTCTTATTATACGCAAAATATTATTAATATATTTTAAATGTAAAATAAATATTATAATAACCGAATGAGAGATTTTATTCTGAAAATATGAGTAACGAATATTAATTATTGTCTCATTACAATACTAATAATTAAACTGATAAATTAATAAAAGCACAATTAAACTGAATGTATAAAAAATAATTTATAATACGAGAATCAAATAAATATAGCAATATTCAATTATATTTCCATAAACGATGTTCCAAAAAAAAGATTCCTAAATAAAACTACATATTTAAGTTTTATATGTCAATTATTGATTAATTTATTTCGATTCATAATGAATGATTTTATTCTTGTTTAAAATATGTCACAATTTATTCTGCCGTAATACGTGTAGTAAAATTAGTAAGTAAAGTAAGAAAATTAATATAATTCATAAATCATACTTACACTTTGATTTCTCAACGTTGTTTGTTACGTTACTTGAAGTTGAAATAATAGATTTAACACGTTTTTTTGTTTTCAATAATAGAGTAACGAAAATTAATTCAAACACTTGTGAACAGTTTTCAGTAGACTAATTAAGCTGAGTTTTTGTCACAAACGGAATTAAAATTACCGCCATTGATTGATAATTATTTTGACTTGCACACAATTTCACACAGTTTCGGTGTTGTCATCCCGCATTTGTGGAGTTTCTACCTTTTGCCGAACGTACAAAAGAAGAGTGAATTTCGCTTCAACTATCCATACTAGTATTGAATTTGGAAAAAAGCAGATTTTCGTGAAATAATTGAAAAATATATATTTAATAAAATCTTTACCAAAAATAAATACAAATAATAGTCATAACGCTGGTACAATAGTTGTAAGATATTAATATCGCTTATGTACACTTTTTTCCCTTCGATTAATCAAATTAATTATTCAACTCGAATGCGCGTGAAACTCCAAATACGTTATGGAAGTTTTTTCTCATGTAGAAAGTATGGATGTAAATAAAAATACGTAAAAAATGAAAAATCGCTGTATGAATAATTTAATAATTTTGGAGGAAATAGATTTTTAAATGATTTTAATAACTGTTTATATTTTCAAACTGAAATTTTTCCCATCAGAAAGTATAAATAAAGAGAAGTTATTAAATCCAGAAAACAAAAATTAACAAAAAATAATTTACACGCCATACGTTTTACAGTGAACCTTCAATTTTTTTTATTTTAGAATGTTTATGAATTATTTGGAGTGCAACTCAATGGAATATAAAACAATAAATTAAATTAATAATTAAATTATCTTTTACTGATGTTGAAATAATGAACAACTATGGCAATATTTGCATTTTATGATTAAAAATTAATATATTATTAGAACAATTTATTTATATAATGATGTTATGGCTAAATTAACTGGCAGCTGTTGACAGAATATGTAACTTTTTAATATACATATTAAATGTATATTTACACATACACATACACATACATACATACATGCAAAGGACAATAAGCTATCTAAATTTTCACTTAAATTATTTGAAAAGAAGCAAACATTAATTGTTAATGTGTATTATATTATGTAGCTTCAATAAAAATATGTTAAGTGTATATTTATACATGTAAAATTTATGTGTTCATATAAGATAAATAACGATAAGTGTATTTTTTTTTTTTTTTTTTTTTTTTGAGTGAGAAGTTTTTAATATCAGTTTTAAATGTCCAAAATGGTTAAAGTAATGTAAAGATTCCATTGTAAGGTATAAAGAATAATGATACATTAGTTATACGTGAGTTGGTACTACCAAAAATTTCATGGTCGTTGATACTTGTTGCATAAAATGAACCCCTCTGATTCCAAGTTTTTACATAAAATCGAAGTGCAGTGTATTGTAGGAACTGTTAAATCACTTTATGGCATGTTTAATGCACAAAGTAGGTTAGATCTGCGGAGTAAGTAAGGTCAACTAATGTTTGCATAATCCAGGGTAGGTTGGATCTACTCGATAGTGAGTCGAACTCGTGTTTGACTGATTTACTTGGTAATTGAGTAAAACTAACGTGGCTGCTTTTATTTCTGTCATTTTCCGACTCAAAATTTGTCGAGTAAATTCAACATGCAGTGAATTATGCAAACACGAGTTTACTTTACTTCCTCAATAGTTCCAACCTATTTTGCACATTAAACAGGCCATTAGTAATGCATAAAATAACTATATTTAAGATTTTAAAATAACCCGTTCTTGAGGAGGTAATCTTTATTGAGTTAAACAAACGTGTAATTAAACTCAAGGGGTTCCTTCCGAGCTTATACATGCTTTTACATAAAATTATGTAATATTTAAATGAATATAATAATCTTGATAATTCTATTTTTATACAATCCTTATTTTATCAAACACATGTCAATTTTATCTTTAATTTTATTTTGTCAATTGAGTTCGCAAATAAGGAAGTGTAAATCTTAAGAAAAACAAATGAATTTTAAACAAAAGAAAATTTATTTGGTATTAAATATAAAATTATTTAATAAATGCAAAAAATAATAATTAAAAAATGCTTTAAGAAAGTCAATCAGATCTTTATTTCTTCAATTTAAGAGATCTTAAAACGTAATCATTATTTGATAATTGATGTATGAATAGTAGATAAATCGTCTAACAAACTGACCGTTTTAATAAAACGTTAAACAAAATTTCATTTTTTGTTTTATTTATTTAATAGAGTTCTGTTGATATACCTGAAATAGAAAGCCTCAATTGAAAAAGGTTCCTCAATACTCTGGTTACGACTCTGCTCATGCATACAAAGCTAAACAAGGGAGGGATTCATTTTTCCAAAAAGTTTTAATAAACGTACGAACTGAGATGAACAATTAGTATAATCACACATATGACGTAGAGAAAATTTTAATGAATGAAACGTTTAAGAACGATGTTATTGAATCACACAATTAATATTATAAAGAAAATTATGATCGTTTATGTTGCATAAGCTAAAAATACTACACTATTTATTAAGCAAAATGTAAGTAATAATTGCACTTTTGTGAATTTATAAAATCTTTTGAAAAATAATTTAATCATATTTCATGTAATTCAGTTTTAATAAACAATAGTATTATTTAGTAGTAGTATCATTCAAAATGCTTATTTTTAACTTAACTGTACAATCGGTGAGAAAGAAAAAAGTTTTATATAAACGAATATGTGTAAAATTTATCAACAAATTTTCATACAATTCAATATATGAATTGTTATTTACTTTACTATCTCGCAATAAGACAGAGTCTTTTCCTTCTGCACTCAATTATATATTCAGAAACCAATTCAGAATTTTCTTTAAAAAATTCAAATAGAGCTCAATTAAATTTAGATAATATTCTTATATAAAAAATAAATTACAAAGGAAAGAAGTAAAAAAGTGATCGAAAAAATGTTAAGGTAGATATTTCTCATAAATCTAAACTCTCAATCAGCCATATATTACTGTGTTATTCATTCAATGTAAATCGATGATTCCATTACTGTTCTCGGTATTCAGCTGGCGCTGTACTCCACTAATATTATTACACTAAAGTTGTATAAATATTAATAATACGTATACATTTAATAAATATGTTTATCAATAATAACCTTTTATTACTACTAATAAATAAGTATAAATTTAATTTAAAAATATTTGGAGTATAAATTAGTTCGATCTGTTTCATAATGACAGCTAATTTCGATGGTTTTAGTAAGGTCAGACATCTGTTAATGATAATCAGTTTACATAGCTTTAAGTTGCATACAAAAATTCTGTTTTTTACTATGTTGATTATGTAAAATTTCGTGTTAACTAAGCATTTGTTGATTTTAGTTTTCTGCTTTAATTGGAAGAAAAGTGCAGCTAAAGTGCCTCGAATGCTTATGGAATTTTATGGTGATGATGATCAAACTGATTAATCATGCCAGGAATGGTTTCGACGTTTCAAAAATGCTAATTTCAGCTTTGAAGACAAGTGTCGCTCTGGACAGACAAAAAATTCGATGACAAAGAACTGGAGGCATTGTTCGATGAAGATCCGAGTCAAATGGTTACATAATCATTGGGAGTGACTCAACCAGCAGTTTTCGTACGATTCAAATTCATGGGAATGATTCAAAAGCAAGACAACTGGGACTCGTGCTGTTCTTTTGCATGATAACGCTCGGCCTTGTAAGTCGTAAAATCGTAAAAAAATATTTGCAAACGCTCAAGTGGAATATTTTACTGCATCCGTATTGCTCCTTCTGATTACTAGCTGTATTATATGTACGGATGCAGGATGATTGGACAAGTCACCTGTTCACTTCTTTCGCAGAAATTGAAAATTGGCTGCTGATTTTTTCGAGATGGAATTCGAATATTGCCTGAGAGGTGGGAAAAAGCTGTAACCAGCGATTAACAATGCTTTCATTAATTCGTTCATTAATTTTATTCTGAAATAAATGTATTTTTAACTATATAAAAACGAACCGAACTAATTTATACATCTAATGTAGCACCGAAAAAACTTATATAAATATATAATAATGTACATCCTGTTATTTATACATTTCATCGACGTATCATTTGCATGTGTGAATTGGTGAGTTTAGGCAGCGTTCTGAAATTGCATGATTTGATTTCCACGCACAAAACTTTTATTCGTTTATTGCTCGAACGGTTGTAAAAATTATAATCAATATAGGAGATTTGCGAGGATAATAGTATATGAAAAGTGTGTGTATATGACTAGTAATTAACTTGTAATAAGCATGACTAAGATGCAACATTACGTGTGTAATAATCGTGTGTGACGTGAAGCGGGAATCGTGCACACGTCGATCAAAGTTGAAGAGGCAAGAAGAGCGTGTACGAGTAACATTTTTATAGCATGCATAGAGCCGTTCGTATATAATGTGTTGAGAATTTGTAATAAGCACCGCGGAACTAGCGCTTTGTCTTTTTATGGAATCTCAATTACAAGAGAGAGGGTGAAGATTCGTTTGCAACGTTGGTCCGAGTAACGGTTAGACCATGCCATTGTCTCCCAAGCACGAAGTTTAGCAACGTTTGCAAGTTTGGAGTCGAGTTTACACCGTTTCAGTGTGCAAAAAGACGTTGGAATCGCAGGGTTCACGCGATTTCAATTGTTTCATCGTATGAAAAAGCGTTAAAAGTCGTTAACGGCTGTTGTATTTCAAATGATAAGACAAATATAATATGGTTATTAATGAATTTCTTGGACTTAACGCCTGTTGAGTTAAGGGAGAATAACTAAATTTAACACACCAATAAAAAACCTGGAACTAAGCCACGAACGGGGAGACAAATAATAAATCCACATGTGTATTAATTAGCGCTGAACTTCGAAAAATACAGGAAAAGTTCCATGATTTTTTATTCGATTTTTGCTTATCGAGATATTGAAGTTTTAATGAAGCCACTTTAGACATTTTCAAAACCATAGACAAAAGTACCATTCAAGCTCAGAAATGGCTTCAAAAGTGATATAAGTCTGTCGATAGTTTGTTCAAAAACCATCAATAGTGAATATTACATAGAGCTATGATAGAATTGAAGTACGAAATCATAAAGAAACGATTCAATATGGTGAAAAAAAAGCGCTTTTTGACCAAAACAATGCACCGCGTCACAAGTTGGTTGCGATGGCAAAACTCTACAAATCGGACTTTCACATTCTTGCCCATTAAAATTAAATTCTATTTATATTTAAAAAATCCTTTTCTTATAAAAACCTTTCATTGCAGCTTCCAAATAAAATATATGTTATTATGTAGCTTTAACATAATTAATGTATTCATTGAACAAATTCAATTAAAAATTGTAATTCTTTAAAGCACATGCTTATTGAACAATAGAAAATGAAAAATTGCTGAATTACGACTTAATTATTTAAAAATAAAATTTGAATTATTGGTAAAATTTTTTACCAATTAAATTATTACTTTGTAGAAAATAATATTTATTCTCATATATGAACTTAATTGAACAAATTTACAGATTTGATTAAATAAAACATAAAAAAAATTGAGTATCGCTAGTAATTCAAACAAATATTTATTTCTGTTGAATTGCATATCTTGTGGTGCAACTCAACATTGGATTTTATTATTAATAATAGAGAATATAGGATTTCAAAGCAATGACTTGTGAACGAAACTATTTAATAAAAACGAATAACACGCAATTAAGCGAAACATAGTAACGTGATTGGTTAGCACACAACGAACTCGTCTCAATATAATATAATATAATATTAGATTACAAACACGACTAATTTAAACCGATTACAGGGTGAAATTAGCAAAGGTTACCGCAAAGTGACAAAATTAATATAAATTGCGACTAAATTAAATTCCACGGTAGAATAGGATAAATCGGAAGTTGTCGAGCACAATCAATACAGAATACGCATACTTCAACAGCGAGCTGAATGTGTAGTCATCAATATTATTCTCTTTTAAATTAATGACAAGAAATGTGTGAACGAATGCAACATAACATTAGACCCAGACTCTTGAAAGTTCTTCGACGTAATTCGAAGAGTATGAATCATTGCCTTTTAGTGTCTCACCGGGTTATATTCAAAACGAAAATTCTCTGGTATAAGAAATGTATTTAGAAATACATGATTTACGGTGGATGACATGCCTCAAAAGCATCTTTAAAAAGTTTTGTATCCAATCAAAAATTGACCAAGAATCTTTTCTTGATCAATTTCGATCAATTTCGATAATTAAAGTTTCGAAAGCAAATTAAATAGTATTAAATTCATTCTAAACGTACTTAAATAATGTGCAGAATTGAAGTATCACGCACATTTGTAAGTCAACAGAAGTAACAAACGTGACAACAGATGGCTCTTTACTGTATCAGGCACTTACGAACTTATCGTTATGCTCCAAACCGCAATGCAATTATCGAAAGTTAAAATAAAGTATTAAATCGTAAAAAAACTTTAATTGAAATAAACAGTAACTACGGTTAAGTCAATGTTATTGTAAAGTTAAATTTTTTTCTTTACTTATACTTTAGAAGAGTTCTTCCCTACACTTCGGACTTTGTAACTGACCCGAATTTTTTCACTGTTTGTCTGAACCTCATCAAATAGGAAATAATAGTAAATTACACTAAGCGCACGAGTAAATGACGATCGAGGTATTTCGACCATATGGTGCATGAAACGAAGTTACATTTTCTACCACCAACCTTCTTGAATGTTCAATGGATGTTCAACTCTCTTACCAGATCAGTATCTAATTCCCTGTTCATGTACTCTGAGTTTTTACACAAGTTAACGAAGTTTATGTTTCTGTTGTAAACGAAATGTGTCACCATAATTTCTTTCAGAACCTTATTTATCCAAAAGCGTTGATATGTGATGACGTTTTCTGAGAACTCGTGGTGGTAGTCTAATACTTTGGCGTATCAATATCTAGAATGTACCTTTTGGTTTATCCTGATATTCCTCTGGTGCAAGGTCTTTTATTTTTCTGACTTCTACGACAGGATTCCAGGTAGGATAAAAAATATAGACAAGACACGTTTCGTCAAATGGATGCAAAATTCATGAAGAAACGACGTGTCAGAAGCGCTCAGAATATCAGATGACAACGCTCAATAAACGGTTAAATTTACTGAATCATATTTACCTTTTTATACAAACAAACAAAAATGAATATAACCGTCCTAAATTGACCCATCCAAACACGACATTTACAGACGTATAAAACAAAACAACTGGTACGAGACAAAAAGAAAACTGTCTAACAATTTAATGTCTACGTTACAAATTGAAACTTGATGTTTATGATCGCACACGGTCCTTATTGGTTTATCTTGTTAAATTTTGATTTGTTTCTAGTGCAATTTTATGGAACAATTCCATCAAATTTACAGTTTTAATTTCTTATTTATGGGATGAAATTCGTTCTGTCATTGATAATGCACATATTTAGATATTATTTTTGACAAGTTAAGGTAACAATTCGAATCCCATTTTGACGTAACACTTTCAGATTAAATATATTGTAAATTTACCAGTAAATAAAAATTCGAGGCAGAATTTGCTACTCTGGCTAATGATTTGGATCATTCATCTGACTAGTTCATCCTCTCTTAAGCCTAGGAATAAAAAGTGCACATTTATAATTTGTCTTTGTTCTTTTAAATAGATCTAGTTGATGTGTTATTAAAATTTACATCCACCGTTCCACATCAGTCCAAAAATGTCTCGCAGATTATCTTCAATTTAACATCTCCACCTATGCATTGTGAAACAACTCATAAAAATAGAAAAAATCAATGCTGATACTTTGTCCTTGTCACAATTGTTACATTCTTTAAAGTGACCTGAAGGCAATTCAAAATTTGTATAGATTTTCAAAAAACTAAGTGCAATTTCATTTTTTATAGTAATAATCGTATTTTTTTTATATATGGGGCAGGTATTAAGAATACTATAGAAGGTTTGTTAACTATAAGAGTATAGATTTTTACATCAATAACAAAGTGCACTTTGAAAGGCCACATGAACTGTGAAGCTATAATTTACAATGGTTGATGACTTAGTTCAACATTTAGGAGTTGATCAGCTAAACAGTTTTAAGGTAGCTCGGTGGTATGGGTAAAGTACAGTGGGAAAAAAAGTAAAATCCCTGTGAGCGTTATTAAAATATATGTTAAATTAATGTGTACATCTCTCGCCAAACCGAAAAAAAGCTTTTTAAGGAAAATTATAACCACTAATGTCAAATAGATTTATTATCTAAACCTAAAATTAAGAAACAAAGATGTGTTGCATTACATGCATCGAAGAAGGTGATAAATTCTAGTTTTATAATTTTTTAATTCTTTGGTTTTATTAAAATTGCTACCAATTCAACATTTCAAAAGACATAAAAATAACAACGACAAGCCAAAGTCTTGTGCACACATGACATTTCAACTAAAAAATGTCAATCCTCATTAATTTCCAAACAGTTTAAAATCCTTCAATGAACATTCTCAATTTACAAAATAAATATGGAATAAGTTTCACATAACCTTTGATTAATTACATATAAACATACATAATTTTGTATAAAATAATTAAATCAACTTTCACTAATTAAATCCAGATATAAAATAATTGTATATAAAAAATTAGCTTGTCCAAATATTGTATCACTAATATATAATGTTATTGTGAATATTATCGCGAAAACAGATAAATGGTAAATATTTATTTTATAAAATTCAATTTATCAATGAACAAAATTGAATTTGTCGTTCATTTAAAAACAAAATATCGAACAATCCAAAAATAAAAATTACTTTGGTGTATTACATCTTCAGGTTCCAAAAAATACCTTGACGACCCGTCTATTTCTGAAATTAATTCTAATATATATGTTAATATTTAACAAATGTATGCGCGCGCGTGTGTGTGGCTAATGAATTCCAATGAGATTCTTCAGTGATGACAG
>JABFOX010001184.1:0-13586 GCA_022817665.1 Axea sp. ZL-2020
AACATAGCTAGCGTAGATTATGTTTTCATTCCACAAAAACGTCGAGTTATTACACACGCTGATCCTAAATAATAGAACAATTAATTAACACAATGTAAAATGCCTATCTTCCAGCTTATTTTACTTTTACTTGTAAATTATGTAAATTATCTGCATCGAGAACACCATGTAATCTACATCTTTATAGCTAACGCGATGCAACACAAATACTATGCATGCAAGGTCCTCTTTTATTGTTAATACAATCTAAATTACAGTTAAAGTTATAATCGTAAATTTTGTTCCGAAACAAAAAAAAAATAAAATAAATAAAAAAACTTGAGTAATAAAAATTTGTTAATTCAAATCTTCAAGTTATTTACCACTTTAAAATATTATTGTAAATTTTAATTTTTGGAGCATTTTAAGTTCAAATTTCATTCCGACTTGAATATTAAATTATTAAAACTAAATCCTGAATGACATGTTTTATTTGGATATTAATAACCAACTATGCTTATTTACGTGCATTTACACTAAGATTGTAGGAAATGGTTACTAAGTTCAGAAGAGAAAATAAAAATGAGTTAAGTAATAGTTAAAGACTGTTATGTTCGCAAAAGTTAGCTTGTTCATCTCTCATGTAAATTATTTTTTTCAGATTACTCATTCTAGTTTAAATTACGTCACAGTTAGTGAAGCTTTTTTGTATAATTTAAAAATAAAGTTCTATTTTTTAATATTTTTAGTATCTTAACATTCAATTTATTGAAGAAGTAACACCTTTAAAACAAACTGATTTACTTAGTTATTTACTTATTTAGAAACTTCTAATACTTGGAAAACTTTTTTGTATCACATAAGGTTTATGGTCTTACAAATATTTGAATTTATTTTCGAAATGCATTTTTGCTTTTAAATTAACTATACTGCAGCTACATTTAATTTGCTCTATTTCAGAAATTAATTATTTGTTATTTTAATTTAATAACATTCATACAATGTGTGTTAACCATGATTTTATAATTTAAAAATTACATTATAATATGAAAATTCTGCATCACTTATTTCTGTCATGTTTTTTAATTCAAATACTTGTCAGGCTTTCAAGCTGACTGCAGTGTAGACGCACGTATTAATTTTCATGTTAATAGTATTCTACATGTTACACGTAAAAGCAAAAAGATTTCATGTTTAAGTTCACAAAATTTCATAAAGCATTTATGTATTTAATTGTCCACAACTAACTAACTTTATTATATCGATAAAAGACATATTGTTGTGTAATATAATATTTTATTATAATGGTAAAACTCAATTTGCAATGTTTATTTATCTTGCTCTAAATCAGATTTGTAACATATCGAATTAAGCACTTTAAAATTTTTTTTTTTTTACAAATTTATTGAATTTATTTACAAAATAAATTTACAGAAAAATTTATCGTCAGAAATAATTTGCCTTTTTCGGTTCAATAATACATTATCCGGCAACCTAGATTCCCCTACTGCGAGTTCAAGTTATTCACTACTATGCCACAACAGCGTATTCTATGGAATCAAGATGTATCTTTGGATGTATTTCAGTCCGTTATAAAATGCCCAAAATTACTTCGTACGATTTCATTGCCATCATGGTGCTTTAATCTTTTGTACCACATCAGTACACTTATACGATCACATTGTATATAAATAATGTTTTGTTGTACACGCGCACGTCAAGTATAATGAAATATACCCGTCGGCAAGAGGTTAATGATATTCGCAAGGGTAATTCAAGGGCTGTATAAATTCACTAAGGTTGCGCGAATGTCGAGGCGCGCTAAGAAAATGAATTCTTGCTTCTTACTACTCAAATGCAACATGATAAACGTTCCAGATTTATAAAATCAGTCAATCAATTTTTGTCGGCGAAACAAATTTTGAAAATGAATTTTCATGTCGATGCAAATTTTTTCGTGATCGCGCATGATCCGACCGAAATTATCGCACTCTTTTTTGCGATGCGAAATGAAAAAAAAGATTTTCTCCTCTTGCTGCTCACTCATTATGCGAAAATTTGTAACGATGCCGATATTTGGCAAAAAATGCTGCAAAAAAATGATGTTTGGTTTGTCACGTTTACTCGTCTGTTGATAAAAGGGTTTCGGTTGCAGTAAACCATCACAACTCGCACATGCATTTTCCCGTCATTGATTATTCGTTGGAAAATTGGGATAATCCTGCTTTCACATCCGGCGCATTATTCGTGCGGAATGTAAACTCCGTAGTGCATTGAATATATAATATATTAAAAAAGCGAAAGAGGACTATTGACTACGCACGTCGTATTCCAGGACGAAACTTTTCTACCTGTAAAAATTTAACAAAGCGCGTGCAACGTTATGAATGACGACTATTGTCATGGTGAAAAACTTTACAGTACCTGTGACGTTAGTAGTTTTTAATGAATTATAGGTGGATAATATTCAAGATAAAAACGCTAAGGGATGTTAAGTTTAATAATTTGCTGAAATATTTGTATGCTTCCGTACGGATTAGTTTATTTTATAATGTAATAATGCTAAAGTTTTCTTTCAATTTATATAAAGAAAGAAACAAATGTTCATTATATGTACATATTTGAGTGAAATAACATTTAATGATTAATTACATTTTATTTAATTAACCATAATATTTTTATAATTAAAAATTTTCTTATAGAATAATAAATTTTTGCTCATCTGTCAATTTTGATCAAGTAAAACTATTACTAAAGTATTCAATTTAATTGAAATATACTAATCACAGTAGAAATATTCTTTTATAAATGATTTTCATTTACCAATGTAAACGAATTACTTCACTGGCAGGAAAATCAATTTAAGGTAATAATTTGATTCGCGAACGTACAAAAAAAAATATAAGAAAATATAAGTTAAGGCATTTATTCAATGAGAAAAAAGAAGTTAAAAAATCAAAATTTATTTTGATCTATGTTCATAATGGTTACTAGAAAAAAAATTACTCTCAAGAATTAAATATTTCAAAAAGTTAATTTAAATGTGTTAAAATTAAAATAATAATTTTTAAACTCATAATTTTTATATTTTTTACAATAATTTTATAATTGTATTTTCTTGTCCTTAAAGTATAGCATGTCTATGAAAAAACTGCCGAGTAAAAATTAACGTTTCATTTCACGGTTATTCGTAAACTCATAATTAAGTCTAAGTTTTTATCTTATTGTTCGAAAAATGTTAAATATTTTTCATCTTTTAAAAAGATATGCTTTTACTTATTCGTGATTAATAATTTTAGGAGTTTTATTTACAAAATATACTATTTTTTTATATTTCAATTAGTAATTTGATGGTATTTTAATATTGTTATATTTAGAGTATTTTTTTCTGTAAATGCATAAAAGTTATAAATATTACACTTATCGTATCGTAAGTATTAGCGTATGATAATACTTAGCAGTTTAATGAAGAATGTATTTATATTAGATGGCTCTCGAAAATAACAAAGTCAGTTTCTTGTCAGTAATATATAATACTTCTATTCTAAAAGAATTTATAATATTTAACATTTATGAAACTTTTAAAAGGTAGACTAAGTAGTACGAGACCCTTAGGTAGACCGAGACGTAGATGAGAGGATAACATTGGAATTGATCTTAGGGAAATCGGACGCGAAGATACATCGTGTACGGAACTCCCCCGATTTCTCCCCGAGAAATCGGGAAAAATGGTATTCTTGTGTCGACGAGACAATAGACTTTTGAGTTCAAAACGCTATAAAAAAAATAAATAAAAAAAATGAAACTTTTAAAGCAATTTCTATCTTAAAATAACTTTAATTTTAATTTTTAAATTAAATTAGAGTTTATTATATATATATTTTTTTTAATTTGAATAATTTATTTCTGTCTTTTTTTCTACACTCATAAAACAAATAGTTATTTCAATTCATATATTTCTGAATTGGGCAATTCACGTGATTTAATTTTTGAAATTTATTTTAAAAAAATATTATTTCTATTGCAACCGATATATAAAAATCAATTTCAATATTGAGTAAATTATAAATTGTGTTACCAATGATACAAAAATTAAAATTGCTTTACGAAAATTCATTAAAGAAATCCATTGTTTTATCTCATAAACTCGTTAAAATAACATATTTAAAACAATACATTGCAAAAGTTTTCTTCATAAAGTTAATTTAAGTATCTTCAATTTACAACTTCTGTAAGGAAGAGCTACTACCGATAAGAAAACTTTAAAATCACTTTTCAATAGTCTTTAAAGTGTTACAAACGTTATTTTCCTTTGAAAACTTTAATATTTATTTAAACATATAAAATTTTTGTCTATTCTGTTCAAATAATTGGCGCAAGAGAAAAGCCGATACAACTTTATCATTTTGTATCATCTTCAGCCCGACTGTTTTTAAGCCTTTTGAAACTTTTAGTTAACCTCGTGAAATTCTATGGCTTAACTTAAGTCACTGGTTTCAAAAAAGTGTCGCATTATTGTCACTTATGTACATACTTTTTCCATAACATTTTCAATATTCTCATATTATGATTGGATTTTTATTCTTTCCAACCAACGCTTTTTATTCGTAACACGTGTATAACGAAACTAGTACGTGACATTAAACTTTTATACAAGTCAAGCTTGCTTTAAAATTTAAAATCTTGAATAAAAAAAGTATTAAATTATTACTTGTTAAAAGATATGTTTTATTCAAGTAATTAATATAGTTTTGTATATATACATATTTACATTTTAGCTATAAACTGATTATTTTTATATATTTTAATATTCTTTAGTTATATTCTTAACAAAATTAAACGTTTCTAAATATATTTTTAGTGGCACTGTTAAAGAATTTGGGTCCTGAACTAATAAGCATTAACGGGATTGTGATTTCAAAATCTAGGATCATCGGAGGATTACGTAGTTAAGTTTTAAATGAAAGCGTTTTTGTTTTTGGGTTATTGAGCAGCACATAACTCGACACATAACTCGACACATTTATTGATACGAGCAAATCGACTGGGGACAAGTTTCATTTAGTAAAACGTAGCTTACTTAATGACAAATTTGCGGCGACTTAAAAACGCGACGGTGTGTCGTAATGTTATACGTATAACAGAGGCAAGGTAAATGGCAAATACAACGTTAGATATATTTCCTCTGCAGCGGAAAAATACGGAACATCGTTTAGCTTGAGAAATAAAATTTACGTTCCATAGAGTACGACCTCATAAAAATGCTAGTGCCATCGATAAAATTCCAAAGTGCATCGTTTCTATCCGTCTTTGTGGCTATTATAGTAACCATGCATGTTTAAAATTCATTGTACCTTGATGGATCCGAGCCTGTTGGGATACGGAACATACGCCGCCATTTAGTTGATTACAAATACCATGGTTATTATCAATTTCGAGCTAAGTAGCTTAAAATGGCGTGTTTTAATAAGATCGTTGCTCGGATTATTTTGTAATTACTTCTTTGTGGATTACACGAGGAGATTGAATTTTCAATCTTTGCATTTGAAAATAACTTGGAATGACGCGCAATTATGGAACCAGGTTGTGTATTGTAAAAAATGATGATTTAGTCAACGAGTTTAGCAATGGACTGAAATAAAATCTGACTTAATTAAGTAATGATATTAAGAACACTAATTTAGAAAAATGGTTTAACGGTGTATTTTATTGTAGATGTAAAATATATAATTAAATAGAAATACAGTTTATTTTTGATTGTATAAATTATATTTCAAATGCATACAACAATATACTCAGTAGCACATAATACCGCATATAAACCTAAATAATTAACTTAATTCTGATGTACATTAGATATGAGATAATATTTTACAAATTGTCTATTAATTTTGATTTGGTTTTTTGTTACTTTGATTCAAAGTAACGTGATAGATTATTTCATTGATATAATGTACATTGCATGTAAACATTAAATTGTTTATTAAAATGTACGTTAAATAAAAATGAATTGAATAATTTATCAAATAAGAATAAAATCAATACTATATTGATTATAATGTTATCGGTGACAATATAATATGAAGAGTTTTTAATGAAAAAAATTAATTTAAACATAGATATGTGATTATTTTCTTAAATAATTATTGATTTTCGAATATATTCACATTATTTTTTAAATAATTATTAATTTTCAAAATTATATTACACATTATTTTTTAAATGAAATACAATTCTAATACGCTTTAAATTTTAGTCTATATAATAGATTTAGCATTGTCCTATCAATTTTCGCAACAAACACTATATATTCATTTTTAGAAATTATTCGTAGATGTGCATAAATCTAACCGTTCTAAATTCATATTTTATATACGTATTGTTGAAATTTCAATGAATATAAATTTATTTTGCTAAACACAATACTTTGCATGTCAAAATAACCCGAACCAGTATTAATTTAATGAATTACAGACTCACTTAATTAAACAATTTCTGGAACGATAATTCGTTACTTCGACATTAGCTTTATCGCTACATTAATTTTGCATATAAATGAAAAATCGAACAACGCGAGCAGAAAATTGTCTTCTTTGCTTAATTTTACGTAGTTGCAGATGGAACTGCTCGCGGGCAGCGATGCGAGCTCGAGCGGAATCGATCGAGAATGCTCATTATTAATAATTTAAAATAACCATAATTCGAATATCTCTGTAGCCGAGAGTATATCCACAAAAGTCAAATCAATGAAGACACGATACCACGGCTCTGTCAAAAGCTCAAAGTTTTCTCGACTTTATATATTGAAATGATTAATTCGACCCTTAATACTTTGTGCTTCATTTTCTTTACTTTAATCCGCATTTAAATATAACTAGAGTACAAGTTTTCCTATTAAAAGTATTATTTTACTTTAATGAATGATCACGCAATTCACGCTTTAATATGTGTGTGGTATAAAAAATAGATTCAAGATATTTCAGATGAAGAGATTTAAAAGAAATTCGAATGATCAGTTGCAAAAATTTTTTTGACCATTTGTGATGCATTACAGAGACTGTGCTGACGAAAATTCAGCTATAATGGAGCTGTACGAGTCAGAGGTCATTCTTTTCATTTTAACGCTTCAAGCTTATGCTAATTTCATTCAGTGTCCATTTTCATTTCAAAAAAAAACTTTGGCGAATCAATATCAATTGTAAATGCACTGTTTCCCTCGAATCTAACCATTTGAAACATTTGTGCAAAATAAATTTTTATTGAATGAATTAATTAATTCATCTAATTGCATTTTTTCAATAATTATCTTAACTTAAAATCTCACATTTTTTAAATTAAGTTAGCTGTACACCTGTTATTAAATTTTATCTGGTAAAGGATTTTATATCACTAACTAAAAGCTGAACTTTAAAATATGCTATATGAAGATTAGGTGACGAAGAAATCAAAATTTGACGTATTAAATTTAAATGATGACTATTATGTTACCTTAAAGGCAGTTAATAACCATTATAACTGTATAATTGAAGATTTCTCGTTTTGTGAAATTAACCTACAATTACGTGTATTCGATATAGTTTGAAGATATCACATTTAATTATATAATGAAAACGCAATAAAAGCAATTATCATTGATTTGATAACATCGAATCTCAATTAGACTTAAATTATGTAGGACAACTGTAATTAATGTTATGATTGATTGAATTACAAGACATTTGACTTTATCGTATCATTATTAATTGTATTGAATATGTCAGGACCTTATCGATCTTGATTAGATCGGAACAACGACCATCAAACCAAGTTGAATCTGATAAGAGTAGATTAAAACGTAGATAACTAGATTAGATTCATGAAACTAAACTATTAAAAGCCGATTAAATTGAATAATGAATCTTTATAGTGAAATTATTGACATTTAAAAGGAAAGATATTTTAGTTACATAAGTTAAATCATATTCACACAATTCTATTATTTTACGTGAATAATATAAATATATACATACATTTGTTAAATACATAGGGAATCATTGAACTTAAAAATTAAAAATAACTTGATAAATGTTAAAGCTGTTAAGAAAGATATTTATTACGTTTTCTGCACAAATACTATTTAAGCGATTATAATTGAGCACATTTTACATAAAATACTTATTATAAATTCAAACCCATTGGTCCGTCAAAGGCGTACAACAATTGAAATGAGAATTTTCATTTAAGATTTCAATGTTGCCTTCATTCCACACATAAAAGCTGAGTTCAGTGATTTATTTATGGTATCATTGAACAGTTTTTGAATACTTATTTAACTCATTTTCAATAATTGCCCTTAGAAACTGAAATTGTATGTGAAAACCAAAAACAAACTAAACTCTTTAGACACCTTAATTATTAATGGTGAAATAATAACTAATTCGTTTAAAAATCCGAATTTTTCTGTATTTTATACTGAAAATCTTTAACACCAAAAAAGAACTACAATTTATAACTTAATTTATAAAATAACTTTTCTCAGAAGACATTTCATAATGTTAAATAAAATTAATAAAACAGATATAAAATTTGCATATTTTCCCAAAATTTTATAAAAAGGCATGTTAGTTTTATAATTAATCTTTTTAATCGGATTACTTATTTGTTGATGTCGAATATTAATATACATTTAATAGGAAAAGCTGTTTGACTTGTCAAGAAAGACTATTTAAAGATTTGACTTATTATTTGGTAATATTAATATAAAAACAAGATATAAAATTTATTTATTTGCAAAAGTGTCAACTCTAAAAAATATTGCAGTGTAATAAAAAGAACACTTGAATTTAGATTGAAATAGCAGTAGAATAATTGAAAATTAGGCGTTGATAAACATCTGATCTTATAACCATCTCATCGTAGTAATTCAGCACCGATACACTAACGAACATGAACTTGAATGGTTTAATGTTAGAATTTTGGTCATAGAAAATAGTCTGATGAAGCACAATCTGTCGGAAATAAAATTATGTATAATAAACATACAAATAATAATACTATTAAACTTAATAAAACTTACAATATATAATGTGATAAAATAATATACCTAACATATTTGTTACTTTTACCGCAATAACGTATTATAACATCTTTGCATTTATACAAATGCAGAAAATGTTTAATGAAGTTTTTAAGCGAATTATTATAATAAATTTAAGATTTACGGTAAATTATATGTGTCAATATCAATTATACAATTGAAAAAATCAGTAAAATAATTTTAAAATTAACTTGTTCTTTTATAAATCGAACTGCATTAAAATTCTACATTTTGAAAGGAAAACTTAATAATTTATATTGTAAAGAAATAACTAGTATAAATTGTGGATATTTAATAAATATTAATAAATTTATTCAGTTGCTTAATCTTGTATAAATCAAAAATAATCTTAGGCAAATAGGGCCAACAATTACATGGTAGGTTATTTTTATATTATTCCAACATAAAATGTTATTACACCCCAAGCTAAAATATTCAGTAGGTCTGAATAGACATTGACAAAGTTGCATCAACGGTGTTTTCTATTGAATCCGTGTGGGTTGAATTTTGATTGTAGCATAAACCAAACAATATGTAACAACTTTGTTTGAAGTAGTTTGACGACGTTTTTCTATTGTAATTTACCATTATTGTTCCAACGTCATATTTCAACGTTATTTACCCATATTTGTATATCATTATTTTGAATTTGTTAAATCATGAATATATTTATTATACTTAAGATAGTATATTATTTGAAAAATGTATACACCTAATATTATATTAATGATTTTACTGAAAAAAATCACGCTAAGATTATTAGTCATACAGGGTGTTTATTTTAAGTTAACAACTAACAATATTTAAAAAAATAAGCATTATACGAAACAATTTTCTAAATAAACCTTTAATATTTATAAGGGTTACATATATAAGCTGCTTATTGTCTGTGTAAAAATTATCTCTCACCCCCAGGATGCGAGGTGTGGAGCAAATTTGAAATTTCAAATCGAAACGTCCTTTTTTTACATTAGAATAGGATTTTACGTTATAAAATATATTGAGTTTTTTTCAGTCATTTCTGCCGAATTATCAAAACTTATAATAAATTAAATATACCATTTAATAATTTGATAACATTAAACAACTATCTTATTACATCAAAAGAAAATAAAATTTTAGATTTCTAAGCCTTTCTCTCTCTATCTAATGACAGTAAATTGTAACTCTTGACTAAAGCATAATTTAAAAGAAATAATAGAAATAAACTTAGGATATTTTGTGACATAAAATTTGAATCTGCAATAATTAATGAGGGTTTCTATTTTAATTTTCAAAGTTGTCCCTTGCCTCACTCTCAGTAGTGGTAAGAGATGGGTAATGTTTACACAGATAGATGCCCTCTTTAAATATTAAAGGTTTATTTCGAACATGTTTTTCATACAATCTAGATATTCGCAGGTGCCATCTTAAAATAAACACTCTGTATAATATAACCATATACTGAACTTTCTATTTTATTATTTTACGTTATTACTTGTTTTATTTTACTTCAGTGGCATTTATTAACGTTAGTATAATAGCAAATCTTAGTTAATTATCAACATGGTATGACAATTCTGAGCATAACGTTAGTCATCTTCAAAATGCAAAAATGTATGATGCAATTGAATCTTTGGCCGTGCATTAATACACATTACTTGTCAACATCGATTCAGTAACGGTAATCAAATTAATTCGATGTTGTCATAACGTTAAATAAAATGAATGCTCATTATTAAATCGACACATCTGAGCTTATTATAGATGTCGAATCAGTTATATATAAACTCAAAATTGAGAAATAACTTAATCTGATAAAAAAACAATATTAGTTACAAACATCAAAACTATAAAATCCATAATGTTGTATATTATTACTAGGTTTAAATCGACTTTAGGTTAATTCTCGACATGAACTAATAACGTTCAGAACTGGCAAACAAATAATTTTACGTTGGTATGTTTTCTCTAATATTAAAAAATCGGCAATTAATAAACATTGTATATCATCACTTCCCTTGATGCTGGATCTGCGACTGTGTCCGATATTATTTGACAATATCGATTATATTAGCGTAAAACTAAAATCTACATTGGCATAAGGTTGTTCATCAACACTGATTCCCAGTATTGATACAACATTATCTTTAAATATTATATTTTTAGAATTAACACAGTACCAGATAAAAATGAAATTAAATATACAATATTCATATATTATGAATTCATATTAATAAAAACAATGAAATACGACTAACTTGGAATTTTTGCATATACTTAATATAATTTTATAATATTTCGTATTACTTATGGATTATCTTGGACAACAATGTGACAACGGAAGTAATACGATAAAATCGAATGGAGACATTCAAAGTAGTTTCCTGAAAGATAATATACTAGTTATCTATGTCACGTGCTTGCCATAGTTGAAAATTGTACTGTGTAAAAATTGTTCGATGTGGTTCATTTATCGATATTGTATCTAGAATTGTTCAAAAGTATTACAGCACTTTTTATTAAAATTTATTTTATTAAAATTTATGTCATAAATTAAATGAAATAGATAAAAATAGAAAGAAATTATTAAAAAGATTGATACTATTTTATGCTATAATAAATAATTGTTTACATTATAAAATGTCAAAATTTTTATATAACGAAATGTTATATGAAACAAAATTTCGTCTGCAGTAGTTAAATTTTATTTATGTCAGACGAACCATGCCATTTACAAAAAATGACATTGTCGAAATAATTTAGACAACATTTATTTCTAATATATGAATTTTTCGCTTGATGCATGAAGCATGGACGTAAAACATTATTATATTATATGCAAATATTTATATGCATATATTTTAGTATAATATATCAACACAAAACAAACACTATTACTTGGTACCATATCATTAGAAAAAATGAAATGTTTAAAACTGTTTTACGACCAAATATTTAGTGCAATAAAATCTATTTTTTATGTTTTAGTTTTAAATAATTGAATTTATTAACGTGACTTTTATTTTCATTTAAATATATTCTCAGAATTTGAATTTATTCATGATTTTTTATACAATTTAATATTCATATTTAATTCGTTGAGGGTAGTGATAAATTATTTTGTTCCGGAATTAATATAATCAAAGAATATAAAAACTAAACATCATAATAATCATTGGTCTAATGTTATTGTATCACTAAACTCATTGCAATTCTTAGCGTTTTTAGTTGTGCAATGCTCAGTTTTCTTATAGCATTACTTAAAGCAAAAAAATATATTTCTTACTAAAATACTATATTGACTACGTGACACCTTGATATTATCTCATGGCATTACATTAAAATAGGATTTCTTTATATTTTATATGTTTAAAATTTTATACAAAATACAAATACATTCATCATTCACAAGATTGCAACATATTACATTGCATATATGCATGCATATTTTTTTATTGTGAGATATTAAATCATAATTTATTTAGATTAGTTAATTTAATTTCGTTGTGCTTCAGATTATACTTTAGAAATGTTGAGATTAATATGTCATTACATTTAAGCAGTTTAGAATTGGATTATGCATTATGAATGTTGATCATACGAGACTATTAACATAATAACATTTGGCTGAGTTAAATAAAATTCTTTTCTCTTCTATAAATACAATTAGAAAACTTATAAATAACTTATATAATGTTGAATTTGATTTTGTTACTGTTTTATTCTTATCACGTATTTTATTTTCCACCGTGTTTTCTTAATTTATCTAAGGTAGAGAATTATTACGCATTTCAAAATAAATGAAACGCATTCGCCATAAATATACACAATGCACGATAATAAATCCCGTTTTAGAATATTTCTAAAAAATATATGGTCATAAATGTAAAACATTGACCAAAAGGTATACATTCAAATGACCAATATTTTGCGACAACAACCCTCTGAATGTAAATCGTGACAACGACACTTTCGACGTCTTTACTTTTCATCGTGACAGCAACTAATATTGACTAATGTGCATCGAGTTGTATTATCGTAAACGGAACGTATGCGAACGCGGACAGCCCGAGATAGTTCTCGTCAGCATTAATTGGCATGTGTTTTCGTACTTTTGTACTCGTGTCGGTTTTTCATCTTGGAGCTCGGCCTCGATAATATATCCTGCATAATGTCAACAGTGTTGCACTTTACAAAATAACGTATATTTGTGTCGCATAGCTTTCATACTATCGCGCGTTTTATTTCCGACGAACAGGCTTCACACGACCGAGAGCAATACGTACGTACTCGACGTGCCATCCATTATGCGGGTCCATTATTCAAATTCGCAGCCACCAGACTACAAATACATTATGCTATCCTTACTGCACACGACTACGACGACGTTTAATGTAGTCGACATTGATTTCTCTAGCGTCATCGCGCTCGTCGTCTGATACACATCCGTAATGATATTCGTATTTTCTTAACTGTGCGACACTTTGCAGCACTGAGATGCCGAGGCTTGTACCCGCTCATTTTACACCACTCTCATATCTGAAAAATA
>JABFOX010001185.1:0-13585 GCA_022817665.1 Axea sp. ZL-2020
GTTAGGTGTATTGAAATATTAATGAAATGTATTCATCGGTATTGTAAAGATTAGAGCTGTGGACAGTCTTTTCTATATAAAACAAATGGTAAAGTTAAACAAAACTGATACTCAAGTTTAAAAATAAACGTCATATTTCCTATACAGAATATTGTAATAATTTCCACTTGTACATTAAATTCGTGTAAATAAAATACTGTGAATATTGTACAGATATATACACACACACAAACATATACAAATGATCAAATTACATATTAACATACTACAGCAATGAATTCCAATATTGGTGTATTGGAGAGGCAGAATATATAAAGAAATTAAAGTTGCATTTCAGTTTTGTTTAGTCAAAGTTTGAAACAATTCCAAGGCATTGTGTAATCAATGCTATAACAAGTTTATTTGTTCGAATCCAAATTTGTTTAGTATGCTTTTATTAAGACTTCGTAATGAATGCATGCTGTGTAATAAACAGATTTTCACTTTTGTTTTAATTGGACCTTTTGTAAAATTGATATACTAAATGAATATTTTATTATACGTGTATTATTTTCACGACTTGACAATGTTATTTTATAACTTAAAACATTTGAAAATGTTGCTCTACTTCCATAAATTACATTCAAATGATTACCAATTTTTTAATTATTAAATATTTTAAATGGCATTATTTTTTCCTCTTGCATACTTAATAAAGTTATTAAAAATGAAAACATCAAATGTTTAAAATCTAAAATTTAACTCATTAGTCACCTCAGGATTAGATGACAATATTTTTTTACACACAATGTCCATTCATTTCTTCTTATAAAGACTTTTTATGATTCAAACGTTCAGTCAAATTTTTACATTAATTTGTTATATTAAACAATGAATAACAACGCTTTTTTTTTCCTTCAAGACCTGATGTAAGTTAAAATTAGAAATGTTTTCTATTTTACGAAACGGTAATTATAACAAATAATTTCAATAAAAACATTGCTATCAACTAGAAAATTCAATACCCCATATCATTTTTTAAAAAAGTAAATTTCAAATCCATGTTAAAATGAAATACGATGTACAGTAACAGATCAAATTACATAAAAATTGTGTTATTAAAATACATGGCATATGAAACGTTTCATTAATACGGTTTTAACATTTGCAGTGTTTTAATGCGTTTAAACATTTTACCATGAAAACGTCTTACTCGGTTCCACGACTGAATATAAAGTCGTATAAAGTACCCTAACACTTTTATCGAATTTTTGTAAATAACTGATTACATTTATAAAAATATCAAATGTTCCGTTTATAAACGTCATAACGAGTCTGGTAGTTTTTTATTTCAAAATGAAAGGCTATTAACAGAAATGGCTGGAGATGTTAGGAAAGTCTCCATTTCGCTGGGCATAATTCCGTGTTTGCATAATATTTCAATAAACCCCCAAACCAAGACTTTTCTTTCTACGGTATGAATCAGAGTTAACAAACTTTATTAACATCAAATACTACTTTCAAACCCACAGAGCCGGTGATTTTTACAAAGAAACGACTCTAAATAAAACGCACAACCAAATCTTAAACAATTCTCTACACGCAGACAAATCTGACCCGTTACGCAACTTGACTTTTTCTGTCATTTCGTCCGCGTTCTTTGAATGCAATTCGCGCATTTTTATGAGCGACTCGCCGCGTTTCCACTTTAAATAGAATAGAATGATCAAGCCGAAACCCCCTGATTCAAGAAAGGCACGTCTTCAATGAAATCACTGAATAAAAATAACTAGTCAACAAAGGGTCAATTGAATCAAATTGGCCAAGCAAACCAACGATGCTCGTTAACGGTTTCATTAATTTTCTTTGCCGTATCGTCAAAACGTTATCTCGCCAGTCGCTTCCATTCTCAGCAATAGTCACTCTCCATTATACCAATGTTAAAAAACGCACTCCCGATACATTTGCCTGATTAACGCGCGGATAAGACCGAACAGATTTCTAAGCCCACAATAGACAGCGTATCGCGTTACACGTTAACATTGCATAATTCCCGTATTTATTCTACGATTACCATTGACTGATAAATATTTATCCTTTATCGCGCGCGACGGGAAAGATATTCAGAAGAATTGTCCAAAGCAACAAGTGACTTTCGTAACGAATTAACTTAGGCAGGAAAACTGAAAGGGCTGACAGTTGCGCCCGCATGTACCAACGCAAAGGCGCATTGTGCTCGTAACGGGCGCGCACTTCTTTTTTCATTTTCATTTCGACGCATTAATCGATTTCGTCGAGTCGCTTTCACCATCCGAAACTACCGACGTTCGTCGTTCGCCTTACTTACGGATAATAGCCACAATAGCTCGTCAATTAATTTAATTGCCGCATCTACGCAAGCAATCTTCGTAATAAAATTATTAATTAATCTTCACAATTAATCGAATTACGCGTGGAAAAAATGCCTCGCCTGGAATCGAGGAAACATTCGCGATTGTTTTCAAATCGGGGGAAAAAAGAAGTAAAAGAAACGAATAACTCGGCCACCCATCCGAGTAATTAACGACCGAATCGTAATTCATGCGCCAACGTTTCTCGATTCGCACGCAATGACTAAGAGTATAAATATGGATAGACCGTTCACTGATTTATAAATCGAGTGCGGAGGTGATGAAAATGTTTGTTGTTCTGTTAAATTAGGGAAAGTCGAGTTTTTGTCATAATTTATCAAAATAAAGCGTTGGACGGTTTATCCGCGGTTTTGTATATAACAATCAAAAGCAATCATTTCAAATATTAATGTAATAACGAATAACGCGAGTTCAAATATTACACAGGAAACCACCGACACGCAGAAAACATTTCTGAACGGACTATTTTTAATCCAACATTTTCGCGAACAAAGTCTTCAATACCAGTAACGCAGACTGAAGATCTATCAGTTGTTGAACAGTTGCCAATTTAAAGATAAATAAATATTCACTCCGCCGAGCAACCGTTTGATAAGCAACCAGTATTATTTTTAATGTATAATTTATAATAATGCAAAAGAACTGACAAATGCGTTTCAGATTCTTTTAGAGAAATTTGTTTGACTGGTGGAATGAGCATGCTCAGTGTAACACGCTTAATTAAATTATTGTATTCAATTTAGGTTGGGTGTTGCATTGCGTACAAATAGTTAAGAACAATAAATCATTTTAATAGTGTTTTCATTTTGCATTAACGTTATGCAACACGATTTTATGTACGTGTAATAAGGTAAAAGACCTAACAAGTTGAACATATACGTGTCAATAATTTAAACATTATTAGACATGGTACAGACAACTCAATTAGCTAATAACGCAACGAGAAATTTATTTTTAAAATATGAATATCATGTAATTCGTATAATTAAAAAAATTGTTTATAGAAATTATTGTTCGTGATTGAAGAAATGTGATTTAAACATATGACGATTCAACATTTTTAACTTACACTTTCATTATAATAAATAGTTGTTAAAAAAAATAAAGAAAAAATTGTCATTTTTTAACAGAAATGTTAATTCCCAAAAACAATGCAATTTTGTATCATTATTCAACTTTCATCATTTTCTTAATATTAGTTTTTTTTGCAAAATTATCAATTCTTCCATTTGTTTTAGATTTTAATTTAATATATATTTATATAAATATACATAAATATATAAAATAAAATAATAAATAAACAAATTAATTAAAATTAAGCAAAATTATAAATCCCTCCATTTGTTTTAAATTTTAATTTAATTTATTTAATACATTTAATTTAAATAAAAAAATATATATATTATTATATTATAATTTATGTATATTTTTATTATTTAAATTAAATGAATTATTTTTATTAGTATATATTATTTGAATTATATTAATACGGTATAATATAATATAATAATATACATAATTCAAATAATACATACTAATAACAAATTTCATTTAATTTAAACTAAAAATAAATAAATATATATATAATTAACTAACAAACTATAATATAGTTTTAAACCATAACTTAGTTTTAGTATATATATATACATTGCGAATATAATGCAAATAATATATTTTAATAAAAAAATTAATTTAATTTAAACAATAAAAAAGTATATACATAAAGAATTGCAATGTAAAAACTTCGTATATGATAAACATTTAGGTTGCCATTTTGCAAATCACGCATAATATAAAAATAAACATGAAAAATTTTAATACAAACCTCAAGCGATTGTTGCAAATAAGCAAAACTACTTCAAGGTTAAATACGAATAAAACAGTTGTATTCAAATTATGAAACTAAACAATTTCGCAGAAATATATGTTTTACTATATATCACCGTTCCTTAAATATAACAATGTTTCATAAACCAGTTTTTTTTTTATATCCAGATAAAAATAATGTAATTCTCTTTAAACAAAACATCGTACATACCTAAAAATAAAAAAAAACGAAAATATAACATCATTCATTGTTAACATATTAATGATACATAAATAATACATTTTATTAATATAAATAAAATTGATACACGATAAAAAATATTATGCATAATAACTAAATCACGCGTAATAATAAATTTACGCATCACTTTTTAACGCTTAATGTAAATAAAGTTCGACCTTTCGTCGAATTTTGTTGTTTACGTTCGAGAGTAATAAATCAAGGACAAATAATCATTCCATTGTTACTCGCCAAATAAATTAGCAAAAGTAATAAAATATATGTAACATAAACCAAATATATTAAACAATAAAGTTCGACCTTTCGTCGAATTTTGATGTTTACGTTTGAAAGTAATAAATCAAGGACAAATAATAATTCCATTGTTACTCGTCAAGCAAATTAGCAAAAGTAATAAAATATATGTATACAATAAAATATATGTATATAATAAAATATATGTAATAAATAAACCAAATATATTAAATATAATTAACATAGTTATCGATATATTTTAAAATAAAAGCGCACACCTTTTTCTCCGCCATATTGAAATTAACGTTTCCTTGAAAAAAAGACATAAATTCAATGTTTTAGGCATCGCTTCTCAGCTCCGTAAAGTTCGTCGTAAAGGCATACGAGGACTCAAATATTATAATATCCCGTCCAAATTACGGCAAACCCGTATCGCGCACGGCAAAACATGCCCGCGATCGTGCGCGAGAACGTATGTTTTCACTCGCTCGTGCGTTGAACTCGATTTATTTAAGGAATCGTAACTGGTTTTCATCAATAGACTTTTTCCTCAGTGTCGGTGTTTGGGGGTTGCTTTGACAAGATCCGCGACACCGTGCGTACTTATTGTCGAAGCATTACGGTGTCGGGACGTTTACCCTAGAGAGGTCAGTGTCACGCGACGAACGCGCCAAGTTCGTTGACTGCGTGTGCCTCTTCTGAATGCGGTGGCTCTAGTCGAACGACGGCGGCGGCGACGCCGGCCAGCCTCGGCAAGAATCGCGCGAGAGCGGTAATCTCCGACCGGTTGGTCCACACTTTCGTCTCGCCCTTCGTTCGCTCTTCGTTTAAACTCTCTTCTCCGACTTTCTTTTGCTTCTTACACCCCTCCACACCCTGCAATCAAATTTATAAGTTTTTCATCGAACAATCCGTTGGCATTTCAAAATAATTGTTTTCAAATTTTCAAACTGGAAAGTCACGTTAACGGTTTTTTGCGAGGGTACAAGGTCCAACTGATAAAATATTCCTTACGTTTCAGTGTTTAAATATTCGATTGATAATCAAGTAAACAAAATTCATGTTAAGAATGTTGTTAATTGTACGCATTCAAAATATAATGTATATTACGAATTAGATTTTATTATAAAAGTCTTTCGTATTTAAATGAGCAAATAATATATATGAAAATGGAAATAAATATAATTTGGAAATACACACGAGAAATTGCTTTATTCGTCACTCCCTGTTTGTTCAAAAATCAAATCTATTTTTGTCTTGCATAATTCATTTTAAATCATAAAAGAATTACTGTGCATCATCATTATTCAAACGCATAAGACACACTTCTTGATAATATAACAATCCTGTCATTGTGTAATTATAAAATGTACCATTTAATTAAATTATTCACTGTTGTCTTTACACTGCATTTTCTGTAGTTCATGTAACAACTTGCATTGCAAAATATATTTGTACGTGTATCGCAAAAAAGCGCACTATTTTCATATTTGCTAATAAACAATCAAGCAATTTATCTGAAATAACAATCTAAAATAAGCCAAACGAAGTTTTGTTCGATGTAACTAGAATATTTCATAAAAACATCTATTAATTTAATATTTCATTAACAAGTGTTACTTCTTTTAAAACTTGTCTCGTTCACACATGTATTTATAAATTACGAGTGTACTTACGAATGCATACCGAACGCATATAATAACAGCGTACTGGAATGGCTATCTTATTAAGGAAGATATAGTTAAGCGCCTGTGTGTCAGTTGTCATAAGTTAAGTAAAATTCCGCAAGGAGAATACGTGGATGGGAATAATCATTTTTATCATTTTATTAATTCCAATTAATTAAAATGCTTACGTATTTTTACAAATACGTACCAAGTAGAAAATTGTTTTCCTCCCTTATTTACAGGTTCGTAAGTTCTCGCAAGAGTAGTATGTATATCCGTTACGAATCGGTATGATTTTTGGAACAGAGAATAATAATTTAAGTCATATCTCAAGAATATTCATGTTTTTTGATATTATTATTATTATTGCATGTTGTACGATGCAATTTTTCATCGAATTTATATGAATTCTCTTTTGCAAAAACCATATTGAATCATAAAAGGTATAAATCTCTTCTGGAAATTTATAAACGTGTAACTTGGGTCTTTATAATTCTAAGTCATCATTATTATTTTTATAATTTTTTAAAATTATGATAGTTCCTGAATTTACCACTCCTAATTATATAACATATCAAATGCAAAAAAATTGCAGAATATATTTGTTTTTGAGCTTAATAAACGAAATTAATAATAACAATGATAATGATAACAACAACAACAATACTAAAAATAACAATAATAATAACAATGTGAAACTATTCTGAAATTAAATAATCAAACCGAATCATAAAATAAGTGGCAATTCATAATTTAATATGTGTACTTATTTAACAAGTGTACCGAATGTTAAAATATTACTATCGTCGTTTAAACAACAGTATCATATCAAAACTAAATAATATTTCATTGTTTTACCTACATATTTAAATAAGAAATATTTCGCGTGTAAAAAAGATATGTATGTTATGGATGGGTGTATGTCTGATGTGCGTATGTGTGCATGTACATATATTTCTTTTCTCACATAGAAACTGTCTAGCAAAAGCGTGATAGGATTTATCCACAGTCGGTAAAAAATACACTTATAATTTTTGTTCTCGTCGATAATTGTCACCTTTGTACTTCATGTATTATAAATAAATTGTCAATTCCTATTTGAACTGCGTTAAAGTAAACAAATTTCAAACTGAATGCTTCATACTCGTTCCACTCATGTTCTTTTGAAAGAGTAATCTCATCTATCCATGTAAAATAAATAAATATTTTATAATATGCTGCTGTCAAATATATGAGAAAATCAAGGTCATTCTTCCATAAGCAGCTACGACGTTATTCAGAGACAAAAAAAAAAATTACTGACGATTTGCCGGAACGTGGCATAGCATAGACTTAGATCGACAAAGACGTACAAAAAAGTCATGCGTCTGTTTTATAGCAATAACACAGGCTTTGTATGAACGACAGGCAAAATTGCGATGAAAAAGTATGAGAATGTTCTGCGAAACCATTCGACGTGGTTATGATATGCGATGGCACACTACAACAGAAAGACCATTTTACTTAAAAGAGCGAAACAGAAATATATATATATATATATAACTAACCTATTGCAACCAATAGGCTTATTCAATAAACTGTTAAACATGTGCTATAGTTGTACATTTGGTGTTATTTTTAAGAGTAAGAATTTGGGAAACTATTTTGCTTTACTGGTGTAATGAACGCTGAAATTATGTTAAATGTAGATATATAAAAAAATCTTTGATTCAATTACCTAACGCTGGATTAACAGCAAAAAATGAAAATTGGTAACTACGAGCGTAATGATACCAAATATCAAAGCTAACTCTATACGTCCTAAAAAGAGGAAAATAAGATAGGAGTTCTATTAAAAAATATAACTCATTAAAACAAAGCATCAAGACAGCATCGAATGTAATAAGACGAATTTAAATTATGTTTTTACTACATGAATATGCTATTTTTTTAACGTACAGTATACCTTAGTGATATCAGACTATTATAGATGTAGGTGGCAACTAAACTCATTAATGTAAGTACATTTCAGCCATAATCCTACAGGATATAATCAATATAAATTCAAGGCTAACAAGCACATTTTTTTAAATAGGTCTGCCGTATTTACTTGATAGACTGTATAATTGTAATTATTTGAAAATCCAAATTATGCACTTTTTAACTGATTTCAAAAGTAATTTTGTTAAAGTAATTTTAATCTATATAAGTTACTTCATTGGTAACATATGCGTATTATTACCTAAAATACATGATAATAATAATAATAACAAAAATATTAAATATTTTATAACGTTAAATAGTCATTGAGTGAAACATATTTTCAAAATTAATTAAATGAATATTAACACACCAAGTTCCATTTATCACCCTATGAATACGGCCCTTTTTCAGTACAATTATGTAATTTTTAATCATTTATATATAATGCATAAATATATAAAATTATGTTACAATTATTAGTAGTAAATTATTTTTTAAATGTTGCTGTAAGCATTTTATCATGTAATATTTTAAGACATGAATTTGAAACAAATTTTCTTAAAATATTAAATATTAACAACAGTATACATAAATTTTGTAAAAATGTATTAATTAAAAATAAAGATTGTAAAAGTTGTATAGAAGTATATATCATTTACAGTTAATTTAATAAATTAATAAATAATATTGTAATTTAGATAAAATGAATAGTTTGCCCAATTTGGTCCGTCCCTGTTGGATATCTTTTATCCCTCGTTACTAAAAGATGAAAATCTACTTGGCTCACACATACATTCGGAATCGAACGATCCTTGAATTCCACGCGACGAACAACCGGTGTAATTTGGAGCAGTGGTGCTCGATTTTTGGGAAGTTACCGCCCGGACAATTATTCCTCAGGCGTACGCTAACGCGCTCACTTTATCGAGACCTCCGCCGCCGCCGGAAGCTAAAAGGACCGCAAAAAAGAAAAATAATGATCAGAAAGAGAAAAGAAACTTACGGAAGGGAACTTCTGGTTTTTAACAGACATTTTTTTCGGATTTGTCATTTAATTTGAAGTTGTGTAATTTTTAAAAGTAACTTCAGCAATGTTTTAACTTGAAGCATACTTTTGTATAATTTTACATATGATTATAAATTATATATTTGCTGGAAGAATAACATCATTTATTATTATATTTTTTCAGAGTTTCTAAATATATAATTAATATTATATATGATTTTATGATAAATAACTGCATAAAAATAACTATTAAAAAATATTAAATAAAGTTTGAAATACAGATTTCTTTTTTTAATTAGAAAGAATTTAGTTACATATTTATTAATGAATAACACTAATGTTAAATAAGCTTCTGGTATTTTATTACATTTAAAATAAAGTCTTCGAAATATAAAAATGCATTGATCAGTATATGTAATGATTTGATATTAAAACAATATTGTTTTAATAAATTGTAAAAAATATTGTTAATTTATTTATGAAAGTATAATAAAAATACGCAAATAAAATAAAAACACGAATCTTTTAGTTTACACAAAAACGCATATTGTGATATGCAAAATGCTCGCGATATAAAAACATAATGGAAAAATTATACGTGTAAATCGCAAAAAGATATTCTACAGAAATTTTCAAGTGTAATTCAACTTTAAATATGCTATTATGTAATTAATTTCATTGAATGTCATTTTTGTATTTTATTCAATAAAATACATTTCATATTATTAAACTGGCATTTACTTACTTTTATACTATTTTTACATACAAAACGCTATATTATTTATTTTAATTTTCTTAACAGCAATTCTTATTCATAATGTTACATACAAATTATCATATGGAATACTATATTTACAATCTATTTGTAATAAAGAAGAATGTGTTTATGATTGATTTTCTTTTTTGTACTTATCAATAGACTTAAGTATGTGTTGTCTATTAATTTCATATGCAATGATTCCAACAGCCATACTAGTATTTAAACTTTCAGTATTATTATAAAGCGGGATATTTACACGCGCTCCAGATTTACTTTTCAAAATAGAAAGTGAATCTTCGCTAAGTCCTTTTGTTTCTCCACCAACGATTAACACTGAATCAACTACTGTATAATCAACAGCATAATATGGTACTATGGGTATTGATTTTTTTATGTTTTCGAGTAATTTTTGGTTCATTTTATTCACTTTTTTCTTTTTTAATGGCCTTTTCTCTTGAGCGGAATCTTCATCTTTAGAAAATTCTATATCATCGTTTATATTGTCTATCATTTTATTATGTTTATTTTCTAATTCTGAATACTCATTGCTTAAATCTGATAATTCGTCTTCTGATTCTAACAACTCGTTTTCGAATTCTTCATGCAATAAATTATTATTATCTGCTGCAAATATTTCTGCCTCTGAATCGATTAATTCTGTTATTTCTTCCCATGTTAATGATGTGTGTATTGGCATTTTGAAATGCGCTCCTGCTGCACTTCTTAATACCTTAGAGTCCCAAATATCAACACAACCTAATAATTAAATAATGAAATACATAATAAATAATTGACATTTTATGTTTGAAAATGGTAAGTAGATGCTATGTATAAATGTGTGGTTAAAAAAATACTGAAGCATTAAAAATATTTTTTATTAATATTTATAGCCAGTATTACTTTGAAATATATTAAATTTTAAATTTTAGAAATAATTCATTAAAAACTTTTCGAACTAGTTAATACAAGAGATAAACTAGAAAGCATTGAAACATAAGATATACTTTAACATTTTTAATGAATATTCTTGAAAAGTCATGCAATTTTTTTGAAAATGTTAGTATTTTTTCTTTATTTGAATGTGCATTCTTTTTTTAATACCTAGTTTTCAATTTTTTAATAACAATTTGTACTTCGGGCAATAAAAAAAATTTTTTTTTAATAACGTAGTGTTCATATGATTAATATAAAATTTACCTTTTGAAAGTAATATTTTTTTACAACCGACAGCAACTGCAGTTCGCAAAATAGAACCCATATTTCCAGGATCTCTAACATTATCACATATAATTGTTAATGGAATTGCATATTCCGGAGGATCTTCTTTTATATGTGGAAGTGGAAAAATTCCTAAAATTATAAAAAATCATATTATAAATACCTTTTCGTATTTTTTATTGTTTAAGATGCACTATGCAGTGTTATTATAAATTATAAGGAATACATAAAATATGAAATGGCATAATTATTTAAATATATTGTACACAAATTATATAATTAAATTATACATAATAAAAATTTATAGTAAATTTGTAATATAACAATGCATATATCATAATTCAAATAAACGTTACTTTTTTACAGTTTCCCTAAAACTTTTAAGTTTCTATAATGTAATTTCACAATAATTTTTAAAAGGTATAATTTTATTGCTAATGTTACAATATATAATATAATCTTACACAAATAAATTTGTAAAATGCTATTATAAGATTTATTTTTTGTTATAAAGACAATAAAACTTTGAAAAACGAAAAATCACTCTTTTTAATGCTATTAATGTATATAATACATTTACTTAAGCTGATTTTAAGCATTGATTACTATTTTGAAAGAAATTAGTCATAAATATTAATCAAATAAAGGTATGAATATGAATTATTTAAAGAATATATATAATCTAATACACTTTAAATTCTCATTTTTTGCAACTATTTCATTGTTTTGGTTTTAATTTTGAACTATGTGAATTGTTTTATATAATAAAAACCGCACAAAAGTAATATTTGATAAAATATGACAAAAAACAAAAGTTTATTCATTTCTTTAAATGTAATAAATGAAAGCTTCAAACATACCTTACTTCTAAAATATAATAAAGTAATTCTAACAATTTATTTGTATTATTAAGTATTAATGTATTATTATAAATAATATGTTATTTAAAAACACTAAAATTTTATTATCAATGTATTTTGTAGTAATATTAACTCTATTCTTTTATTTTTATTATTGTTAAAAATATATGAATTTAGATTTTTATTCATAATTTAAATGTAAAATACATATATGTATATGTATATATTTGTATATGGAAATGTAAAATATGTATAATTATTTAAAATGATTCTCACTGATATCCATTTAATGGTAAAAATAAATTAATATCATGACAATAGAAAAATAAGACTTTAATTTTGTTGTATATTAAAATTATATAAATCCTATTATTTTATTTATTATATTTAATTATAATTTTTTATAACAATATAAATTATTTGTAAATCTTATACATATATATTGATAACCAGTTGAAATACAAGAAATATTACTTAATTGTAATAAAAAAATTAAATATATACCCATAAGTCCAGGAGGAGACATTACACTTGACCACAACTGTATACTTTTGTAAGGAACTTTATAAAATTGTATATTAGTATCAGTTAGTGGAGGTAATTTATCAATCAACGATTGCCCAGAGTATATAACAATTTCTGGTAAAATTCCTGCAGAGATAGCATCTGTCATTAATCGATGACCTTCTAAAACTATTTTCTGAGTTTTATTTCTTCTGCTTTTCGTCTTCACATTCAGAATTATACGACTAAAGAAAAAACAAAAATTAATAATTATTGATAATTTATGTTGTAAATACATATTTTTAACATTTAAAAACAGTTAAAGTTCATATGAATTTTGAAACATTGAATTACAATAAAAAAACTACATATTATATACATAATAAAATAAAAATTCTGAACAAATAGTGATTTGTGGCAAAAAGTAATACATGTATCATTTAAAATTTAAATTTTATATTTATAACATTTTTTTTCATAAACATTGTTCATTATATACAATTTTATTGTGATTTTTAAGATTATACGTTACATCAATGTATTTCAATGTAAATAATAGTTTGTTACATATAATCGGTTATATTTGAATTAACATCTCTTTGCTTGAAGTTGGCAACGTGAATCGAAAAATTAAGGTTAGTACATCAAAGTAGGGTGACCAAACAAAAGTAGACGCGATAATCATTTTAGCGGGCAATTTGAATTGATATTTTATTGAAGTTATTATTTTATTTCACACATTTAATTTTTTTTTAAATAGAATTAAAGTAAATTTAAATCAAATCCTAATTCTGTATAATTTGTGTTTTGTACAACACAGACCTTTACTTTAGATATCAAATATCCATACTTTAAATATCAAAATACAAAGTCAACTTTCAAAACTAACAAAATTAAAAAAAAAAACTCGCTAAAC
>JABFOX010001186.1:0-13582 GCA_022817665.1 Axea sp. ZL-2020
TAAAATGGCAACAAATTATAGAACAAAATGGTGCATATTTGACCTAAATCGGACAATGCAAAACATGTTAAATAAAGTCTTGAAGTTCACGTAAAAATAATGGATTTCTTTTTCCCCAAACTAATATTATATTTTTGTATATTTGAGTGTTTATTTCAATGAAATTACAATTCAAAAATTTGTAGATTGTACATTTTTATTTCGAGAAAATCAGTTTCAATATTTCAGATATAAAATTTCATTTGTTACACGTGTATGAAATAATTGTTCATGTTGATATTATATTAAATAATAACTGAACTTAATATTTTTTTATTGATGTTTACGAGCCACATTTGTTCGTTAAACATTAAAAATATATTGAATTCAATTTTAATAATATATATATTTATTCTCATATTTAATAATTACAATGCTTCAGAATGAATAATAATCCGTATGTTGTGTTTAGCATATATTAAATATTTGTTTGAAATTCAAAGTTTTTTATATACTACTTATATAAACATTATATAATTTCCAAATAATACATACGTGGAGTAATAATTATATTTTATACTTAGTTTACTACAATTATGTTATATTAATTTGAAAATAAGACAGTTGCACCTACAATTAACATACCTTCTCGGCAATTCGTTCTATAAGAAAGGCATCAAAATGTTAGAGAAGCTTTGGAATTAATACTTAAAGAAGACTGTGCTGATAAACAAAGTCAAATTTTGTTATAAAAAAAGTGTTTTTTATTTTTTGAAACTTTCTGACCAATGCGTTACCATTTGTTATCTTTGCCACAAACCATTTGAATGGATTCAGTGGTAGAATAATAGATTAAAAATATCTTTAAATTGTATTTAATACTTTGTTATAACAATTCCCAAGTAAAATTTTATATATTTCTATAGATATATGTTGTATATGTGAAATCAAACGAATAAATACTCTACATCTAGTAATATGTCTGAGGTGTGATAAAAAAAATAACGGAAATATTTGTTTTTCTCAAAGAATTTTTATTTGTTTATCGACATCAACTCTGTCCCTTGCAAATTAATCCGCACCGGATATAATTCACGCGTGACAGTGCTTTTTCCAATTTTGGAAACACTTCTGGAACTCACTTTTCGGTATGCCTTTGAGTTCCTTCAGCGATTTTACTTTCATCTGATCAATGGTGGCAAAACGTCGTCCTTTCATGGGTTGCTTTAACCTCGGGAATAGAAAGAAGTCGCATGGGGCCATGTCCGGCAAATATGGTGGCTAAGGTAACACAACAATTTTGGTTTTTTACAAAAAATGTACCTCCATTTTTGTACAAAATTCAGCCATTTCAGTACAAATTTTCTGCTACACGTTACATGCCCAAAACATCCGAAAATACTGCATGGCACGAACGAAATGATATACCGACAACATAAGAGATTTCTCTGGTAACGATTGTTTACTATCATTTTCTTTACTTCTTCAACACTGTAGGTTGATGTGATAAGGCGTCTAGAGTGGTCGTCATCTTCAACATCTTCACGGCACTCTTCAAAACGTCTGTACCACTCGTAAACTCTTGTCTTGCTCATAACAGATTCGCCAAAAGCCACAGTCAACATTTCGAGTACATTTTATTCGATTATTCAAGCAAAATTTGATACAAATTCTTCGATCCATTTCTTTCAAAAGCAAAACAGCGTTGAGCACACGAAAAGACATAACTTTTTCGACTGTTAACAATGATCTAAATATTTAATACAGTTGAAAACGCAAACACAGGTCAAAAATATTTGTACCAACAAGGTAAAAAATCTATTAAAATCAGATTTATGAAGTTGGCGAAATAAAATAATCCCGTTATTTTCTTATCACACCTCGTGTGATTGTTACGTGAGTTTTGTGTAAAGGTTTATTTATCACACATTAATGATCATGCATCGCGTATTTACTGTTGTAATAAGGCTTACATACGTATGACATGTGTTGAACAAAAGATTAGGGAGAGATTGAACACAAATGAAAAACACGTGAATAACATATGATGGAATGCAATGTTATAATTAATTTAATGTACGATTAACGACTATTTTGTGCAATGCATAGCGAAGAGCAAGCATGCTTGTTTTACACGTATCGGATTACAAAACTGAAAATTACAATAGTGAGGTGTTTCGGCTCTGCTGGTTTGATAAGGAAATAATAATATAAATAACTTATTATTAACAACATATGAGCATCGTTTGTATTTTATATATCATTTTACAATGTACAATTTTATAATTCTTCTCACTTACGTGGTATGTCGAAATTAATTTATTATCGTACCATTTGTTTGTGATGGAAATTTTTTCATATTAATTGCAGATGCTTGCAATTAATATATATTATGCAATTTGCTATGAAATGTATTATTTAATATAATTTTGCACTAAAAAATATTTTTTGTACATTACTACTAGAGTCGTTCAACAAGTTCAATAAAAGCAGTAGTAACAACAACGATAGTAATATGCAAGATAATAAAAATGGATAACGTTGTAATATTATTATTTTAACTTAATATAATTTATATTTTATATTCTCATTCTTAATATTATAAATGATAATTTTTTGGTATTTAACAAGTACACACGAATTTTAACGGAAAGATTTTAATTTGTAATCGCTTTATTTGCTGCGTACAAATGTTGCAAATTCATTTAAGCGTAAAAGCAACACTTGCAGTTTTACCGGCATGATAATATCTTCACTGAGTTGAACTGCATATTATTATACGATGATGAACAAACATATTGAATAATAAGTATCGAAAGCGTACAATCAAATTTAGAAGCTTCATATGGTATACAATTTTTACCAGCATTTAAATAAAATTTACAACATTTAAATGTGCTGTCTAATTGTATTTTTCAAATAAATTATCATGTTTAATTCACTGTACCGTTTATGTTATAAATTTATGTATTTGAGTGGATCAAAAAATATAAAATATTTCTAAAATTAATTAATTTAGATTTTCATATTATTGACATTTGCACTTAATCACATTTCGTGAATATATAATCTGTATTATATCTTACAAGTTATCATCCGGTTTAACTTCAGCAAACATTAAAAACGTTGCTAAATTATTTGTTAAAGTTTGGCAACGAGTATACATTCATATTGCATTTATAAATAATGGAACATGCATACAGTCAATATACATTTTTTGGATGTAAATTTTGTTCATCCATAAAACTTCCTTTCCAGTTAAGTTAATAATTGCGAAATAGCCACGAAATGTGTTATAAAATCTACCCAGGTGAAAACACGATTATATGTGGATTTCATTTAGTTCTTTTTACCTTTATTTATTGTAAGAAATGAAGTGAAATTAAATATCATATAGTATTTATAATATATTATATAATAGTAACCTGAAAAGTAAAGATCTTTTAGATTAAAGTTAGAAATAAGATAATAATAATGTGGATGAAAATGTTTCGAAAATTAGTCGTGAATTATGTTGACAAAATATTTTAAAATTTTAATGCAGAACGAAGATGTAAAGGAGAATTTTGTGTTTGGACTTTGATAGATATTTCCAAGTTGTGTATAGGGACGTGAAAACTTTGTAAACGTCATGAAAAGTTTTCGTTAGTTTTAAGCAGCATGAATATCCGCGAGTAGATGTCTTGAACTGTTAACCTTTAGATTGAAAGTGACACCAAACATTACTATTTAAATGATTAAGAACTGTTTTTTAAATAAGAATAAATTAATAGCACTTTATTAGAGGCAAAGTATTCTGCTTTAAGTCAAAATTATTTAAATGTTTATTTCCAAATTTATGTCCGAATAATATCTCATAGCTTTTGTTTGTATAGTTGTTTTATAAATCGTTAGTTTTAAATAAAAATTAATTTTTGATTCATGTTTTATTACATTTAGTTAATGGTATTAATATTCGTTTGGAAATTTTGTTGTTTATGCTTTCTGCTATAACTATTGGAATATAATATCTTGCTGTGATGTGATGTTTCGTTATAACAGTATTGCAGATTTTGTACCATACAATATACCTTGCCATTAATTTCATGTGCGTAATGATGTCTTTGTTATTTGCTTGTATTTTTCATCGATATCATCTGTTGATGGTAATAGCAAATGCATGTTATTTTGGCTTAATTAAACGATTGTGAATAGTTAAAATAAATAATAGCATTTATTTCGATTAAAATGTGTGCGAAATATATGTATTTAGTTATTTCTTAATTTATTCCTTATTACTTTTTATTAATAGAATATATTCGTGTATATTTATCGTTTTATGCCAACATTTATTCTAACTTATGATTTGTTAATTATTAATAATTTATTTGGAAGTACATCATTATATATTTTATACAGATTTCTAAACATTCTTCTGTATAAAACATATACATGCATTTGGCGTTAAATAAAAGCCATTCATTATCCTCTGAAACGTCAATAAAATGTTCAGTAAACATATACTTCACTTTTATAAAACGTTTAAAATATATGTCAATAAAATGGAAAAATCTTTTTAGATGTATTATGTATTTTCTAATACATGTTTCTCATTTTCATGTACTGAATGTTGTATAAACATTTTATATGCATTCTAAATATAAATTATTTATTTTCATAAAATACGTTTTTGAAAATTATGTATAAATATAATATTTGTAGAGGAGATCACTGTGAATGCTATCATTTGAAAATTATTACAAAAATTCATATTACAACTTTAACAATTTTGTTGAAATTTATTTACCATGAAATACACAAAATATGTAATAATTCGTATTTGACATAATTATCTATAAATCATGACTGTTCATGTGTCAGATAAAATATTTACTGTATTTTTTTTAAATATAGAAGTAATTATTTCAAACCTTTCATTACATATTGTTTCTACTTTATCCAGTATACAGATATTAATATCGAACTTGATATTCATTCTGAATATCAATTTTATGAATAATTTTTAGGTTTTGATTAAAGTGTATATAATGTTTTACTAAAGTTTACTAGAAGTATATTTATAATGTTTATGAAACTTGTATAAAACGTTCAATAAACAAAATTGAGAAACAACATTATTCATAAAAAAACTAATATCAGAATGGTTACTGTATGTTTATTATAATTTTTGGTAAACGCTTTATTACTTGACATTTATGTAAATAATTAAGATTTTATAAACGTCAAATATACATTTATTGGATATTTTATTGACGTTTTGATGGACCATGAATGACTTTATTTGATGCGATGTGAATATTGGGATTTTGTATAGACGGATTCTTCATAAGTAAATTTTATTTAAAAATATAAAAATAGTAAATACATTAGAAATTGTAGAATTATTTAATATATTTTATAGTATTATTTATGATAAATTGATATATTATCACAGATAAAATAACTTGTTTTCAAAAATAATCAGTACATCGTTTAGTTTTGCATTCTTTTTTAAATTATAAAAATTATGCTTTTCACACGAATGAATTTTTATTGTTCCGAGTCATTATTTTATTTTATATTTTAATGATAACATTATTAAATTTTGTTTTTTATGCAAGCGTTTATAACCAATTTAATTGTAAATATAGGTGTTAGAATTTAGATCGAATTCTTGAAAAACCGCCGATAGTCTTCAACTGTACAGGATTAATTTGCAAAATACAGTGTTACTTGAGGAGATTTACATGGAAGACTACCATTACACGATATAATTATATTTATTTGGCTTAAATAATGAAAATAAAGAAATAAAAATCGAATTCATTTATATAACCATGTATTTTTTAAGCAGCTTCCCAATACGTTGAAAAAGCTTGAAAATTATGAAGTTATTCGTATAACTTATTATTTTTTAACAGGAAGTATGAAAAAACTTTGCGATTCATATGAAGAATATGAAAGTATTGTTCTGAAGAATTCTCTTTCCTGTATTTATGCTTTTCATCAAGGGCAAATGAAAGAAAAAGATTACTTTTTTAACGTCAGATTTTCCAACGCAAATGTTTCAAATTACAATCAGTACACATTAATAAAATCTCAAAGTGATTAATTTTAAATTTACATTAAAAATTAATGGATGTCTTACGATACTCACAATATAAAAATAAATAAATAGATGTCGAATGTTAAATAGTTTGAACGTGCGCTATTTCAACGAACTAACAGTTATGATGTTATATTGAATTCATATTGAAGTCATATTCAATTCATGAACTGTAGATAACAGTACTACTTTGTTTAGCAGTTATTTGAGTTCAGTTGTAAGATTATATTTCGAATTAATCCACCCTGCTCGGTTAATTATTTGCTTGTATTATATTATATTTTATTGAATGTACATTTAATTTACAAAGTATGACAGTTTGATCTAAAGCTATGGCATGAAATTGTAATTCTTATTTAGATCGATGGTATAGTATACGTACATAATTGAGACATCACTGAATGCGGAATCGTTCCAACATTTATTTTATAACGTATAAATGACTTGTTTTCGATATAGAAGTAAATGAATCATTTAAAAAAAAACTGAACTAGAGTTAAAGCATGTAGTTAAGATTATCAGAGTCTTCCGTCAATGGAACTAATAGCTTAAGATTAAGATAAACATTCGATTTTGCATTTAAATACATATAGTTCCTTAAACGTGAACATGCGATTAGCAAGGACTCTTGTCAAACTGTATTTAGCTTTTTATACTCACTTCGTTCAAATCTTTAAATTGAGGAGTTGCAGAAGGGATGAATGACCACTTAATGTAATCCCGAGCAAACCATGTTTGAACGAATTCGTTTGTGAATATCCAGCGTAATCTTCAAAATTAGTTTCCCTTGACATTTTAAATTGCGAATGAAAGAAATGCATGAGTAATAGAAAAATGACAAATCACTATAAAGAGAGTTTATTTTAAATTGAAAACTGCGAATATCTTGAGAAATAAGTATCATCCGAAAAAACTGTACCAAATAAAGCTGTAATATTTTCAAGAGAGCATCTGCCTGTGGGAAAATTACTTCCTCTGGTGAGGAACAACATTGAAATTTCAAATAAGAACCTCCATTTTTATTGTAGAATCGGAGTTTACGTCACAAAATATTTGAAGTTTATATCATTAATTTTTTTCGAATTATACATTAATCAAAAGTTGCAATGGATTAAATTTGCCATTTATCATTATTAGATCAAGAGAGAATGTCTTTAAATTCCTTATCCTTCCTATTTCGATCTACCGGTATTAAATTGTAACTTTATGTTATTATAATTTTTGATTAAAACGTGATTGGAAAGAATTTATTCAAATAAACTTAAATAAGCACTCTGTATATATTTTGATAGCTATGCAAACAAGGGTTGTTATGTGAGTTGAATAAACATTATTATCTTGATCGTCAGCTATGCGAATTCACATAAAAGTTGCGTAATAAAGTCCAAAATGTATAAAAGGACCATTTGAATATTGTGCTCAAAATTGGAAGATCATAAGTCATTTGTTTTGCTTGTATCAATGAAAATTGGTCTTGTAGACTATTAAGAATTAATTGAAGTACACTGTGAATAAATCAAACAGTTTGATAATTATCGAAAATATATATTGTTTTCTAAGCACCGAACAAATGTCCACTTTTAGACAAAATTTAAACGCATCATTTACTCAAGATCATGACAGTACTAATTATTTTATTTCATTGTTAATGCAGGTTATATTATTATATGATTTTCGTGAGGTAAATTAATCAATAATAGTTGCTTTAATAACACAATTGAAATTTTCTGTATTTTAAGAATAGGTGTTAGGTTGATCTGATCACGACAATATCATGAATGATAAAAATATGATTATCCATATAAATGCAGTTTTTCAGCATAAGAATAGTCAAGAGGAACTCATTTTTTTTGCCAAGAAATGTAAAAAGGATGCATTTGCAGTGCTGTAGGTTACCGTAAATAACTGATAATCGTGTACTGGATCAGATAAACAAGAATGGTAGAAATGAAAGAGTTGAAGTAAAAACGTTCCTCAATTTCGATATTAAAATTTGAATATACATAGAATTCTATGAGGCCAGGTGATATCATATATTATAATATAATACAAAGAATTTGAAATGATGTTCGAAATTGTTACTGAGTGGTTTCAAATGATGGTTCGATGTACGTGTGAAATGCACTTTGATGTTAATTGAGATTGTCAAGTATGATGTAATACCAAACTACAGTTACACAATAGTTCAATGTCTACAGTTTCGGTGTCACTTCTGATATACACTGCTTTAACTTCTGCCGTACTTGATGTACGTGGAAATTTAATTTCTAGACAAAAGATTGTGTATAGGACTAAGAGAAAAGTTACATTTTTAATTCAATTTTAACAACACAGTCAAATGTCGGACTACAGAAGGGATAAATTGCCGATAGTCTACAGCTTGTACAGAAAGTACACCAACTTTCTGAACTAATGTTCAGGATTAATGTACTCAAAAAACTGTTCCCTCTGGAGTTGCAAATGAAACACTTTAACTTTTCTTAATATTATTATATTTGTATAAAGTAAAATCCGACCAAACAATTCATTTATAAACTTATGCAACTTTTGTTTTTGCAATTTAATTCAAACAAAGAGTACGCGACATATTGTTTCAAGAGGCTTCTTTAATATGTTTATGTATCTCATCAACCTCCAATGACGTTGGATTTAATATCTCAAATTTATAAATCCTGTGTATTTAATGTAATCAAAGCCTTTATTAAGTGGTTGTAATTTTATATTAAAAATGCACAATTACACGTGCAAGCGTAGTAGAAATGTTTATGTATTTCATATTCTTTTTTTACAAATATTTTTAAGTTACAAATTATTTAATATTTTGTCAATTCAAGTATGTATGCATGTACATATCGTACGAACTTACAAACGAAGCATTTGATTCCTCAGACACAAGGCAGCGTACAATTTCTCAACTCTTGTATTGTCGTGAAATTTCAACGTTTAATTAAATAATTTAAAAAAAAAATTATATTTTCCAAAAATATTATTTTTACAAAACTTATGAAATATCTAGTTTTAAGAATCTCTTGAATATTATATGTCAAAACAATTTTCCACGTTGTCAAGTACTAACAGTTAAATAAGTTGTCTATATAATTCATAGGAAAATTTCGAAATTTTATCATTTAAATTTCCCATTTGTTAAATATTGCATTATTTTAATTTTCTAGGTTTCTTAAAATCAAATAATTTTAATAGCGTTTATTATAGTAATTATTTGAAAGCCATTAATTGAATTTCTTAATTTGTGCCGTTTCGATGTCTAAATATCTCTATTTGTAATTGATAAAATAATTAAATATGTATTCAATATCCTTTCAAACATATAAACATTTTTTAAAACTAAATATTTCGATTATTCCTTGTCACATTCTGATTTTAATAAATGCAACTAAATGTAATCCTAATATTTTAAATATAAACGTTCATATAATTGTTATATATTTTGACTTTGTTTAATTTATATCGTTAATATGTCCGGATATTTAGTAAATAAAAATGTGAAAAATAAATTACAAAATTCACATGATAAAATTACAGCGCTGACGATGAATTATAAAGCAATTTAATTTATTTTGGATGTTTGATAATCTGGCAAATTATATGTTGTAGCATTTAATCATAGGCAGATTTTCGAAATACGAAACTTGTTAAATTAAAATTTTTATGTATTTAATTTTTGTAAAGACTACATTTATATAAATCAAGTTTTTGATTTTTTTATTAGTAATATTATTTAAATAAATAACTACATTTTGAGAATAAATATAAGTCAATACTTTTAATATTAAGGGAATTTAAGCTACCTAATTAAGATACTTCAACGTTGTGCAATTTCTGTTTGTTTACACAAAAAGAAATCAAATTCACTCTTTTCTTTTTAATCTGATTATTTTGATCGTTTTAATAATTTTAATTGCAATAATTTAATTGATTGAAAATTGTAACAAATTTGAGGTTTCTGTCGCAATGACCCTTGGTATTGTAGTTTATAAATTTAAAGATTAGTTGTGGAATAAAACGTCATCAGACAATTTTATCTAGTAATTTGTGCATAAATATACTAGCAGTTTTATAAAATAATGATTCATTAGAAATGTATAAATATCTTCATACAAACAATGTGGAACAAATACCATTTATATATTAGTATACCAAATTATTTAAATAAATATAATTTAGAATCCCAACATGTAATAAAAAATATGTTTAAATTTTAATTTCGTCCCTCGTCCTACCTCTAGGAACGATGGGAGAGAGGAAATTTGTATAGAAACCAATGCTCTTCTTGAAAATATTTAAGTTTTATTTGGAACATTCTTTTTGTATAATGGCTATTTCTCGAAATACTATGAGTTGTTAATGTAAAATAAACATCCTGTATTTACTGAAACAGTTAATGTATATTTACATATAACAAAGTAAATCAAATTAATCATATTAATGAAATTATGTTTCCATTAATTAGAAATTGCAATACAGTTATGTATCATTCTTACATTTTATTTAACCTGACAATAATTATAATAACTGCATTTATATTCTAATTTGTTCGAAATAAAGTAATGGAATTGCGGCATAAAAATTATATTTTTAGATCCTTTATATTATACGTTAAATTAATGACAATATTTAAATATTGCTCAATATCAGTAACATTCACAATTAATTAAAATGTATCTACATCTAAAAATTTATATAATTTTATAACTAAATTTTGTTTTAATTCAATCGTGCGCTGATTATGTTTTATGTATAAAAATTGAACCAAATATTTTGCTATATTTACGATTTATTTAACGCAATTTAATAATTAAAACAGTTTAAATTAAAGAAAAAAATTAACGGAATTAAAACAAACCTTGTTATCTTTGTCTTCTTTTTCTTTGGTAAAAGAATTAAAACGACTGTAGGAATTATCATCGTTGAAGAGGAATAAGGAGTCGTGATGCTGGTGTTTAAAAGACTTTTTTTTGAGTCTTTTTGTCGACCGAAAAAGAAGCATTGGTGGCATCAGCATGAAATCGCTCGGTAACTAAGCCTGGAACGATTTTCGGAGAATCGTTAAGTCTGGTTCTGACATTTGGAGTTTGGGGAGCACTGTTGTCTAGTAACGCGTATGAAATTGTCGAGGAAGTGAACTAAAAAATGGGAACTAAATTGGTCAATTTAGCTGTACTTTAGCATTTTTTAAAACGAGCACGACTTGTCGAATGGAGACATAAAAACTAAGATAAATGAGGATAAACGTTTAAAAAGAGAGAATTGGAATATTGCGGGAGTTTACTTTTATTGTTCGGTTTGTTATAGATAGTAGTAAAAATTATGCTTAATCATCGAGTTGTCTTTACAGCGATGTAAATTATTCATTATAATTGGGATGATGGATAAATAGTATTATTACAAGCAATAGTTGTAAAACTAAAAGGGAAAATGAACTGAAACTGATTTTAAAAAGAGAGCGAGTGATCACTAAATGAATCGGACGGAAATATCGTGGTGAATAGTGGTCCACAAAATACACGGTTGAAATGAAAGAAAGGTGCAATCAGAAAACCACTACAGTTTTGCAAAGCCGCTCTGACTTTTCCCTCGCACAATTCGAGAGTTCTCGGAATTTACGAGGTTTAATTAAAGTCCGTCACGTTTGCGGACGCCGAATATTTGATGACACGTGCCGTTACTGCATTCTCGGTGTAACTTTAATGAAAGGACGCAACCTGGGGTGGATAGAACAGCAAAATAACGATGCCACACTGATTGTAAGGGAACGAACAAAATACGTAGTTAAACACTGTTGTAGTGTCTTATTTCGTAGTTTACTCTAAACAAAACGAAGTTGATAAACCAATTATGAGCTGTTTTAGATGGGAAACCGCGATTGCTTCAATATTATTGTGTTTATGAGTAAAGTTTATTTTTAATAATTAAAATATATAAACAATAGCAAAATAGTGATATAAAAGCATTTAATATTTTCATAGCCAGTTAAGGCATATTATATATATATAATAGAAATAATATTTTTTGAATATATGTGGAAATAGTGTTTGTTACAACATTTTTAATATATTAATGTATTGATAAGGTAATAGGTTGCTTAAAAATAGTTTGTTGTAATTTATAATGAATTTGTTAAATAAAGGGAAATATAAAATTTTCAATAATTTTTTGAATTGAACAAAGCAAAAACAACTGTTTTTTATTTTTAAAAGTTCTGTAAATCATAAGAGCATTGTTGCAAATATAACAGTGCTATTTAATGTTTTTGCATAATATTAAATCATTTTTTATATTTAAAGTACATAAGCGAAATAGTACAGTGCAAGCATATATTATTGAATATATCAATAAACTTGCAATAACGTGTAGTGTAGTTTCTTAATCGTTTTTAAAGAAGATATAAAATGAACAGAGCAAATGAGAAAGTCATTTAATAAAACAAAAATTAAATCATTGCAAATTTAATGAATGTACTAATTTATAATCACTAAATTTTTTATTAGCTGCACAAAACACTACTTTTAGATCTTATAAGAGCTTTTAAATTTTATAAAAGAATTAAAAAGGGTATAAACTTGTTTTTAGAAATGACATATTTGCAGTTATACAGTTCGCTTAGTAAGAAAGTGACTGTTGTAATTTAGGTTAAAAATTTAGAGCACATTTTATTGTGTTGAAGAATATATTATAAAATACTGTGTAATTCATTTCTGCCCAATTATTTCCATTATTAATTATTCTTTATTTATAATATTAATAATTAGCTTCGCATTGTTTTTCTATGCTTTTAACGAGGTTTTGCGCATATTCATTTAACAAAAACTGTCACATCTTCATTTGTTACAGCAGTTGTTTCACATTACATACTGACATTTCTTTGAATTTCATCTCCATGTAGGACTAGATATTTTCGATTAGAATTGCATTTAAGGACGTTGTTGTTCATTTCATAATAGTAAAATTATTTCGCTATTTTCAGTTACTGCACAGTTTACTGGGATGATTGTCTTTTTGTAGGATCCAATTTACTCTGAAGCAAAATAATGTCTGCTCACCTCAGGAAACATTTTTGATAAATATTCTCTCAATATTAAAATTACATGTAAATATAAAGAGGCAACTAAAAACCGTGTTTACAGAAATAACCTTATGCATGCAATTTCACGAAATGTTCTGTGCGCTGGAGAAATATACAAATCTTCATTCTCTAAGCTTTCGATATTGAAGAAACATACAAAATTAAGGCTGTTTTGTAAAAATTACATCACAATCTCGTATTCAGTTTAAATTAAATAAAATAATTCATTCATCAGGGTTACAAAATGTTTTCCATTAAAAAAAAAAGTTTAAATGTAATCCGTTTACTTCTCTTTCATTGCAATGTTATTTTATCAATTACAAAAACATTTAAATATTTTTAAGATATGTAATATATTGTAACTGATCTTGAATCAAGTTGTATAATATTACAATTGTTGAAATACTTAGCTTAAACAACTGACAACCATGTTG
>JABFOX010001187.1:0-13580 GCA_022817665.1 Axea sp. ZL-2020
GTTCAGAGTTTCGCGAATTCGAATTCAGCCAAGAACGTTTAATTCCCTTTTATTTGAGACAAATACGGCGAGTTAAAAGATTGTTCGGTAGTTGAAATATCTGTTTCATTATTATTATTATGATTTATTTTATTAATCGGTTAGTTTTATACATTTTCAAAGAGGATAATTAATCTTTTTCAACTACTAGACTATTATCTATTATTGACGTTTCAACCATTTTTTGGTTCTCTGTAGAAATCATTTTTCTAGTATTATTTAATTTTTTTTGATTCAATCTGTCATGTTAATATTATTATTAAAATGAAGTTTATAATTTGGCATTTAAATTTCTGATGTAGCAAATAAAAAATGAGCAAACACAAGACACACTACAAAGAAACATTTAATAATACAAGAAAAATTACTTTTGAAGAGTGCCAAATTATGGTCGGTCGAAATAAACAATAGATATGTTGGTTGAAAAAGATTAATTATCCTATCTATATTATTAATATTAATAGTAATATGATTATTATTTGTATTATCCATCGTCGAATTTTCATAACAGTGCACGGCTGTGAACAAAATAAATCGCACTGCGCGGTGTACAAACTTTGCGGACCAAATGTACCGCACTCGCGCAATGCTAGTATTAGTCTCGATGTATTTGTAAATTACTCGCTAGATAATTCCCGATGTATCGCAGAACGAAATATTCATTGCACAAAGACATTAAACGCAGTTATTACATACGACGTTTGGTAACATTAATGTTAAATTCGATGTGGAAACTTCATCGGTGCTAAATTTGATGAACGAAATTATTGTGTCGAACCGAATATATTAATCCCTTGTTATGAACTTCTGAAACGCGGTCGTTTATTTGTATAATTCATGTTGCAATTGTTTCGGTGGAAATTGTAATTGAATAACGACGCGTGCATAAGCAAAAATGTAGAACCGTTTCGAAAATGAACGTATCTTGTGGAAATGCTGCGACGGGCAAAACAGTCGATTGACGTTGCTGCGTTTTGAGCGCACGAGTTTCAAGCTCGGCACGTGTGCTGATTGATAAAAATCTCCCGTTTGTTTCCTTTCCTTTTACACTTGATATATTTTATCATAATTAATGTATCACGGGCGCTGCTAAATGTGTAGAGAAGATTAACTTAAAGGTATGAATAAGCGTTTGAATCTGTGTGTGTGTGTGTGTGTGTGTGTGTTGAAATAATTAGTCATTTTCTTCGACCAATTATTTCTTTTCTTTTTTATTTTTTTTCACGTCTCGATCGTATTTTAGTCCTCTTCAAAAAATGTTTGTTATTTAATTTATTTATCAAATATTTATTACATATATATTTTTTATATTTAATTTATTTATAAAGTACATACATATATATACATATATATAGAGAGAGAGAGATTATAACATAAAACTTAAATCAGAAAAATGTTATAACTATTTCATATATAAATAAAACACCAAAAAAATGTAATAAATATTGGATACATGCATTAAACAAAAAAATTTCTGAAGAGGGCCAAGAAATGGTCGAAACGTAAAATAAAAAAATAGAAAACAAGAAATAACTGGTTGAAGAAAATGACTAATTATTTTAATACAAGCATGTATAACGAAACATGCCAACCAATTTGAAACGTGAAGATTAAATTGAATCATTTATTTCGATGAAAAGTCGCGAGTAGGAAAATTGTAAAAGTAATTTGAAATTAAAGCACTGCTTTAAGCAACTTACGCAAATCGTTCAATGCGCGATTTCTTTTTTATTTTGAAATTAAATCTTCTATTTTAACCTTCGTATCGCAAAAATTGTTGAATAATTAAATCATTCGCGCAGTCGTCTTGGTACGTCCGGTACAAAAGCATGGCGAAAATGCTCTACACGAATAGCTCCGCTTGAAAAATAATTTGAACTCAAGAACTGGCTCTTCGACAAAAAAAATGCATCTCATCCCTTCGACACTGGAAACACTGCAACATCGGATTGCCATTCTAACCCACTGATATCAAACGAGGCATGTTTAGAAACAGTGCGGAACGTTTTAAAATAACGCTCATTTCAAAATCGTCGCACTTTGAAAAAGGCTGAAGGTGAACTTTTTTTTCCTATCCGAGTTTCCATAAATCACTTAGTTTCCCTTCCGTCTGTTTAATAAAAGTATCTGACGCATTCGATATTTCACGTGACTAAAGCGAACTGTATTATTCAAACGATTGTCGCGTATCATAAAAATATGGAAGTCGAAGCAGAACCATGTGTCGCTGCAATAACGCGAAATTGCAGCGTGAAATTTTACCGTCTCGTACACGCGGTGCATCCAAACCATCCCTTTCTCAGCACGCGTACAAATTGATTCGCGCGTCTAATCGCGCACGATCGTTAAATAATTCACGCGAACGCGTACGGTCTGGCGCCGCGTCGCGCAAATCCTGGTAATTGACTGTACTTTAACTGTGCAACGTCTCTGGCCGCCGTTTATTAATCATAAGAAAAACAACCGCAATTGAAGCGCGTGGCACGTTCCATCGGAACGAAAACCAAAGAACGAGTCGAGTGCAAAAGTGTGGCATAATTTTTCTTTTCAGTCGACGGAAAAACCCTCGACCGCGGAATCGAAATGCGGCTCGGAGGAAAGACGGAACGGGGTTTCGGAGCGCCGATAAAATGTCGTTTCGTCGAATTCACCGAGGCGGCATTAAAAACGCGCTCGTTTCGTTTTGCTCGTGTTCGACGTACGCGCAACGGCGTTGCAGCCGGCGGTTGGTCGACGACGCGTGCTCGTTCAAGGAGTTTTCCGCGTGGAACTGGGTCACGGTGCAATTTTGTTCGCCAAAACGTTGTCTTTCGGGCGGTGGTGCTGGGGCAGGGGCAGGGGCGGGGGGGGCACGCTCCCGCCATTGTTGCTACGCACAGCGCTCCACAGTCGTCTCTGGTTCCACGTGTGTGTGCGCGTGCGACACCGAACCGTTAACCGGCGACAGCTTTTTACGATTCGCCCCCACTTCTGCGCCACCAAAATCGTTGCGTCTTGTTACGCGACCATAAGCGGTCGCAAAGGGGTCTTTTATAATCAAGAAAACACGCCGCAAAAAGCTTCGCAGTCAACTCCGACTCATGTTTTATTCAACGCGATTCTTTCAAATTTCGCCATTCCGTCGGAATTTGCGTTTCGCGTTTTAATCTCAATTTTTGCGGACAATAACAACAACATCGCAGCATCGATGGTTTCTATTTACCCAGGGTATTGTAATTAAGGATATGAGACCGTTACGATGTGTTTTTGAAACCATAGATATGACCATAATCATAAACGACTGGAGCATTTGCTTGACATTTCTAAGTCATCCGTACGTGGGTTCATAAACACTCGGTTAAAAGGTCGATTAGGTGTTGAAGTAGGACACCTGGCTTGAAGTTGACTGCGTAAATTGGTCAGTTTGGGTTGTATATTATGGAAGTAGGATCCAACAAACAATAAGCAGAAATAATAATTTACAAATTTGTAGCGGACAATTTGAATTTGTATTTTAATGTTCAAATTTAATAGGTAAATATTTTTTTTCAAGTGTTTAAATTTATAAGTGATATTTTTCATTCGAATGTACTATTTTAATTTTATTGGAAATCAGTATAAGTTGTTATATTTTCCATAAATAGAATCAAGACTATTGGTTCTTCTATAACAAACACGAGATAATTGTAAATAATTTTTTTAATGTAAAATGATGAAAGAACATTGGTAAATTATAAAAAGCAAAATAAGAGTAAACATTTATATGAAATAAACTTACACTGTTTTGTGAATTTTAAGATTAAATCATTATCATATCAAAATATATTTGTATGTCCACTATATGTGTGATAGTTCAATTTTAAATTAGCAGTTAAGTCCAAATTCAATTAAAATCCGACATATTACTTGGGTGTATGCTTACATGAGTTCAGTAATGAGACTAGTTTTTGGATTTGATGAGTTTAGTTATATATACCAGGTGTTAAAGTCAGCTGTAGGAGTATTTTTCAGTTCGAATCTTGAATTTATATTATTTTTTTTTTTTATAAATTTAAAGATGACATAATTCGTTTTCTTTCTGATAGATTTAATCAATTAAAATAATGAATAAAAAAAATTAAACTAAAGGAAAAATTTTTAATGCATAGTTTGGTTATAAATATTAATAATTTAAAAGTAATAATTAGTAGATATTCGATTATAGAAAATAGTTTAATTTTAATTTAAATTTGAATTAAAAATTCATAATGCCCATGCCTTACATGTTTCCTTTTTTTCTTTAATCAAGTTAAAATGATCTGAAAAAATAACAAGTTGTTAGTTTCACTAGTGTTCTAATTATATAGCAACAAAATTTATTATTTCCTTTTACTTAATTTTATTGTAATTTTGTTCTCAAAAATTGAAATACGTAAGATGTGTGTACCATAAATTTTCGATTGAATTTTAAACTAAAAGTAAAATAGTATATTTTAATGAAAAATATCGTGTATAAACGTATGCACGTGAAAAAATATTTATTATCCATTCAATTTTAAAGTTAAAATTAAAATTCTAATTGATGCAAAGCTAACACCTGACGAACCATTCAATAAAATACAAATTTGTAAATTATTATTTCCACTTTTTGTTCGTTTACCCTACTTCCGTAATATACGACCAATTTACACAGACAACTTCAAGCAACTTGTCCCGTAATGATTACCATCCTGTTGATTTCTTGACAGATCAAAGAATTCGTAGATAGTATTGTAGTTTTAACTTCAAAAATATTACGAGTCACACGAAGAAAAATCACGCGTAATATTCTCTTTCCAACCTATCCATGATGCCAAGTTTGATTACATTAGTTTTGTTTGCAGAAAACCAAACTAAAGCTTGTACACTTTTGAAAATTTCAAATTCAACTTTTTGAAAGAGTGTTCGCGCTGCATAAAACATATTTATTTATACCGAGCACTGCAGACGTGCGGTTTAAATACAACGCGACGGAGCCGAAATAAGTCGCCGAGAGTTCGAGTCTCGATGAATCGTTTGTTCCGTTGCTGGTTTTTGAAGTAATTTTATTGTGCAATGAACACGTGGTAACTATGACAAGCCTATAATAGTTTACCTATAATAATGAAGAAATTGCTCGAGTAATTGAAACGCCAAACCAGCATTGAACCGCGAACGTCCATCTGCTGTGAGCTTATCGATAGCTCAATGACTTTTAAACGACAGAACTATTTTGTAAGAAAAATTGTTTTATTTCTCGATATAATCCCCTTTAAACCCGATACGTCTGTGTCGGCGCTTTTCAAAATGGAAGACCTGTATATAAAACAGCCCTTGTAGAAAAGTTGCATTAGCATGCTTGGCTTTATGAATGCAGGTTCGACAGTAAAAGATATATTCGCTCGTAGATTGCATATCTCTGTGCATACACCGAGATAAATAAGTTCTAGATATTAACGTGTATCGCGCTTTAAGATCACGAGACACTTTAATGGAAAAATTATTATTGAAAACTTATCGATTCAGTTACAGTTCTTACCATCGAGACTGGAGTAATTGTAAATCAAGCACACAGCATTTTTCCACTTTTGATAATAAATTCGAAACCGACATCCATCCCACTCTTGAATTATAAAATAAATCGTACTTTCCCAAACTTCTGTTTGCATTTGAACACTTTGTAAATACATATATTATCGTGTCAAGATTATTTGCTCAGAATCATTTACGATCGTTTTACAGTTAATTAATTAAATGAATACATCATTTATGTTAATAACATAAACATTACCATAAATAAACGTTCCACTGTTTATCCTTGTGTTTATTACAAATAAATTTATCGCTTGGCATGTGTATTGACAAGCCTGTTTCACATCACATACACTTGTTACAACGTGAAGGTTTTCTATCAGAAAATATATCACGTCATACTGGCAAATCAACTGAATTTTCACTTTTGTGAAATTTAACGTTGAAAATTGTACGCGCGTAAATATCTATTGTATAATTATAAAAATAAAGAATTGACAATTACGAAATTTAAGACTTTACAGATACCTCAATTGTTTGACAGCGACGGTTGCGCAGTTTCGTAACTTATTGACGCAAATCACAATTCATGAAAATCCTTATAAATCGATTTGCGATTGCTGAATTAAATTAATTTATATTTTAAAGAATTTTTGTAATTAACGTTAGTATTTATTAGTTTGATTAATATGTATTTTCTTAATTTTTCGATCAATTGTACTGACTTGTTATTAAAATAAGAGTAAAATTAAATTATATTTGTATTGTCATTTACGTTTGTTTATTAACATCGACGCTTCGACCTTATTGTAGATCCTTATCAAAAAATAAAAAATATCGAACATTTAGATTATTTTAAGTGGAATGAATTATCGGTAGTCATGCTATTTTTTTTTCACTGTTACAATATAAGCAATGTTTTGGTCAATTTAAGACTTTATATAGAACATATTCAATAATTATAAATAATTACAATTCACAACAGAAAATTAACATAATAATAAAATTAATTGTTTCGATTAGTCATTAACGTTAAATAAAAAATAATAACCAGTTGATACAAAAAGCCAACATATTCTCGTAGTATTGTAAACATTTATTCACAGCATCAAAAATATCACAAAAGGGCAATGATTTATAATCTTGATAAAACCATTATTTTATTACCCAGAAAATACCATAAAACCAATACAAACATAATAAAAAATATTATTCAACTACCCAGAGGATTGTACAAACAAATATATGAATTGTGGAATCAACAAAATTAATTATAAAAAAATCAATAATAATCAAATAACAAACCATAATAATGCGTAATTTCACTTTACATTTTTTGTCATTACCAAACTTTTGCAACCACTTTCAAACATTGAAATTAAAAATCCAACCATACAATTTTATTCATCAAATTACACGTGCCGATTATGCCAGGATTTGATTAAAAAAAATTATTGCGAAATTCAATTTTATACATTTGTGCGAAATCCCTTTTCCTGGAGTGTTCCTTTTTCATTTGCGAACAGAGAACCGTTGTTGAGCGTCAGATCCAGAAAATTCGGTAAAAGGGAAAGCAGTTGGAAATGCCATTCGTGCACTTTTACCATCGCCTTGTGACACGGTGCATCGTCTTCGTAGAAGGGCACTTTCTTCCCCATCACACGGGGCCGTTTCTTCTTGACTTCATCCTTCAATCAGTCCAACAGCATCCCAAAATCACTCGCCAGAACCTTTCCGAACTGTTGGACCTTTGGCCCCGCTGGACGACTTTCATCCGCTGCTTTCCACCCCGAAGTGTAATGGTGAATCCATGTTTCATTCACTGTCACACACCGACGCAAAAAGTCCTGCTTATTCCGCCCAAACAGCGCTCTGAGTCATCACCTCGTTGTTGATGTTATTCCCCTCTGGGCGAGCTGGAAAATACTTTTCTCATGCTCAAATCTTCGTGCCAAATATCCTACACACTGCTTTTTGATATCCTTAGGATGCCAACTGTCTCCCGCAACTTCGCCATCCAACGCAATCTGGAGGATTATTTCGATGTTTCCTGGCGTTGTCACCTCATTTGGATGTCTCGACAGTTCAACATCCACACCGTCCCCTTTCATCAACCACAGCAAACCACGACAAATAGTTGTTTTTTATTTAACATTCCTCGTAACACTTTTCCAGCCACTATTGAGTTCGAATTTTTGCTGTATCTATTTTCTTTTTGCTGTATGTATTTTTGCTGATCAAAACATTGTTTAATCGACTCACGAAATTGCCTTTTGTCCGTTCTTTTCCAACTTTCAGCCTTTCCAAATTTTAGCTTTTCCAAATTTTAATCCATAAGTAATGGTGGAAATATGAAACATTGACAAATTTCGAAGGTTGGCACTACCTTGCACACATGCAGACCTTTCGTAGCTGCACCAGTGAGTCAATCCCGGGACATTTTGGCCGATGTGTCAACATGAAATTCTTCCCCTTTCCTCTACAAAAGCTGATTTAATTCAAGTAAACCGCACATATTTTTTTAATCGATGTAATTAACAGTTCCCAGCGGCAACAAATAACAATAATAGCACAAGAGCTTTCGTCAAGATTCCAAATATTTATACAAGAAAGGAATTATACCAGAACCCAATATTCCTCTGATCCAAATCTAACTCAAGTACATCTTCTCTGATGATACCGTAACATTAAAAAGTAGTTCGTTACGACAGTCTAATTATAATTGAATAAACATCATTCATCTTTTAATTAGAAATGTCCACGGACAAGATTAAGAAGCAACGAAACATCACTGTCCCGAATGTTCATAAATTACAGTTCCAATGAAGCAAAACAATCGGACCGAAATGAAAGAAACTAATTTTTGACTTTGAAACTGCACTCTTGTTTCGTTGAAGAGTCATATTTGACAACCACAATTTGTTCTCCATTATAATTAAATCAAACACAATTCCCGATCATTAATTTCCCTCCAACGTTTAATTAATTACGTTGTTTTGAAAAAGATCCAGACGGAGTTTTCGACGGACCAGAAATGTCAACACGAAACCAGCAGATGGTCAGCATGAAAAACCTGCGACATGACGTGTTTGCGAAATAACTCCTCTTGTCGGACGACACTCGCGAGATGAAACAAAGGCGAAGCGTCGTTCCAATCGCAGAACTAAAGTTGATTAAACGTCATTAAGCGAATGAAAAGCAAACGGTGCCCCGCTGAAAATGTAGATCCATTTCGTACAAAGCTCGGTCATTAAAGCTTAATTAAAACGGAAACTGTTTAATCAGCGCTATACACGCGTCCCTCAATCGATGCGTGGGAATTTCATCAGAAATGAATTCCAATCTATATTCAGCCGTATCAAAAATTTAACCGTTTCATTCAGCGAACGTACTCGCGAGTCGCCAAGAACGTCGGGAATCTTTATTCCCGGGGCGAGTTTGATCGAAATTGACGGCATTGTTGTTCAAATACGATTAATTCGTCTTCGTTGCGCGAAGGCGACTGAAACTCAACGGGTCAACGGATTCAATTTCACGGCACGCTCCAACGACTCTCCTTCCTCGTTTCCTCGGGAGTTTCGCCGCGCCTTCAACGCTGCAAAAATGACAACAAAAAGCTCAGTCAGACGTCTCACGCGGATAAAGTTTTAACGCCGAGGCGAGCTTTCTCATTTCCATTACAATAAATCATGCGTCGTTTGTAAAATAAAACGCCGGAAATTTGATTCCCGCGCGGTCAGCCGAGTGGTTTGATTTTGAATAAAACAAATTGCCGAATGTCTGCCAGCACTGGCTCCTCTTAGGCATCGCCACTGGCGCGCGAAAGAGCTGCACGATTCTGAGCTCGAAAGACGTGGAATAAAGCGTTTAATTTTTCAACGAGCAGAGGTAAACACAAGCTGGGACAAAACAAATACGGTATTTCGAGGGAAAAGTGAAACCGAATTTTCGACTGGTCAAATTGTAGGAACACAATTTTGCCGTTTACGATAAATGTACAAACTAGTTTCGCGAATTCCAAAATTATGTTTTACGTTCCAACGAGTAACATTTAATAACACGCGCATAGTAATTAAACATGCTTATGTTACATGCATTTGTTTTCAAACAGCCACGTATATTTTGCACGCGTTCTAAATTCGGGTGAAGCACATTTTTCGTTGATTCGATTATGAAACAAATAAGTTCTATGAACTGTATTTTTTCTTTTGCAAATTGTTCGTTAATTTTGATTTGGTTAATCGTACGAATAAAATTGCGTTTGTTTTTGTACTCGATTTAAAATTGAGTGGAAATCAAACTGATGCGATTTGACAACGTTAACTTGATAAAAACTTTGATTACAAATTGATATACACAGCACATTTTAATGAATGTTTTTTTTAATTAAAAATTCGCAGTTGGACACAAATTAACTCCGCAGTTGCAATTTCATGGATTTGATTTTCTTCGAAATTGCAAATACGTTTCCATTTGAATTTCGAGTAGCACTTTAATCATGAATGAACGGAAGACTCTGAAGAATAGGAATTATTCCACAAATGCCTGTGGTAGTAACTTTCTGATCCATTTGTAAAACTTGACGTCTCAGAAAAAGCCTTCGATCCGTGTATAAATAGGATGAGCGCGTTTATGTTCTAAGTAATTATTGAAGATATTGTTGCATTTTATTGTTAAGGAATTTTTCGGCACGTTTGACAATGCGACAAAACCACTCTCGACAGTTGCCAATGAGCATGAGTAATGAGTTTACTCATTTATGGAATTAATCATTATTTAATAACAACAACAACAACAACAACAACAATTAATCATTATTTAATAATAATAATAACAACAACAACAACAACAACAACAACTTCGGTGAACTTTTGTACATGTTTCAGTAATATTTGAATGAAATAATCGTACGAACATTGCATTCATTTAAAATATAATTTCTTTGCAAAAAAATGTGTGAAAAATTAAATGCATTAATAAAATATGTTCAAATGAAAGAAAAATAAAACAAAAAAAAAAAAAAAGTATTAAAAGTACTCCGCTTGAGTATCGCTTTTATCAATTGAACTAAATTATTAAAAAGTATTGTGAAACCGGCAGTATCTTATTTGTAGAAATCAATATAAAATAACAGAACGGGCTGATAATTCAGTCTACGAGTACAAATTGAAGTAAACAGGTCGTTTTAAATAAAAATGCAATACAGTTTCACTTCTTTATATAAATATAATGGGCACGAATCATTTTTCATTTTAGAAAGCAGTGCAACAATTTAATCATAAAGTTCATATAAACGAATTACAATTATTAAACACAAACGCAGACCAAAAAGAAATGCCATGAATCAAAACGAGCCTTTCAAGAATTGTACATTTCATTTCAAGTATATTAAATATGAAATTATTTTACCAAACCTTTCAAAAAATGAAACGGTTTTTTAATCATTACAGATAAGTGTAATTAAACTTAATACACCAATAAGTTATTGCTAAATACCGTGTATAATTTCCTCGGTTCGAAATAATCATTAAATGCAATTTCTTATGCAAAAGTTTAGCCGATGTTCACGTGTGCAATTACCGTTAATCATATGCAATCATTGATTCGATATCGCGAATCACATATTCAGATAAATTACTTGAATTTATTATTACAAATGTACTTTTCAATATTTCTTGGAATTTGTTAACCAGATGCACAAACGGAATCTTGTAAACGAATTTATTAAAAATAAATATATAAAATAAATTGACGAATCAATGCGCCATGCATTAATTCTATTATATATATGTACAAATGAGCTGTTTTATATATACATATATATATATCTAATTTTGAACCAACGTTCTTTAACATTGGTTCAGAACTAACAATCAGTATTTAATTTAATTAGCGCCATAACCGAGTTAATTTATTTTGAAGAAATACCACTTTGAAATAATTCGATTATTTAAATTATAAACAAAGAATATTACAAACATTTCAGCTCAGCAGTGAATTAAATATTTCACAGAAATGTTAGGGTGAACGATTCTAAAAAAAGTATTAATAAAAGATTAATTTCTACGTTTTACGTTTAACAGAATTTCTCTGAATTCATAAATATTCAGCAGGCATGAAGAAAAACATTTTCTCAAAATGTTTCCATTCAATTAATAACAATTAACTTGCTTTAAATTTAAATTTATTGGTCGGAATTGTAATATCGATATAAAACATCTTCAGGAAAACGTTCCTTTTGTCGTGTAACATTGACAGTCAATGATTCCTAATTCTATGCATTCTACATGTTTGCCTTTAAAATATTTACATTAATCATTTATACATTTCTTTCACATAAAAGCTTACAATTTCACAATTTCTCATAAATATAAATAATTGAGCCGATAAGAATGTTTGTTCAAATGACATATAAACAAAATATATTGTGCATATTAATGATCCAATTACTTAAAGAATTTATGCCAGCAATACAACTGTAATTCCTCATCTTTGCACTTTAAAGCAACTCATTGCAATCTCATAATTAATCAAATTAACTTAAACACAATCAAGTAAATATTATAGCCACTGTTCAACCTGTAACGTACAACCAATGTAAGTTTCAATACTCAATCACCCGTAAAATACTCTTAAATATTGCACAAGGACTAGTTTTGATGAATTTTAAAAATTTCCAACAAATTTCCAAAACCGTTATTCCAAAAAAAGTTCATCGCTAAATACATCAATTTGTTGTAAATGAAAAATAATCTGATGAACATATTATTCACGAATCAATTAAATTCCTCAATTAAAATAATTAAAAATCATTTCAAATGTTACAAGCACACTCGCAACTTATTGAATTTATTCGCTGGAATATTTTTAGCAAAGTTTAATCAAAGTATTACGCAGTTTTCATTTTAAAATAACGTTATTGAATTAATAATGCATGATGATGCAAATACGACTTTCTTGTTTATTCCAATTACATGTCAAATCTAAAAAATCATTGAACCGCGCATCGTTAGTGAAATCGAGCGCTGCAAAAGCCTTCCTTTCGTCGCGATGGTGATCTTTGCAAGAACCAAGTCTGGTGCATTTACGCACAAGCATGTACGAAGACGCAAGGCAAAAGTACGCTCGTCGTGTTGTGGCATCAGGCAACGCAAAGAAGGGGACCGTCGTGACAATGACCTTAACTGGACGCAACCGCGGTGAAAAGTCAATTTGCATCACACCTCGTTTGCAATCGCACCTGGAACTTAAATTTTAAAGCGCTGCGCAAAATACTGGCACACCAATATTCTGTGCATGAAATAGCTTTCGGTTATATCAACATTGATTCGTTACATGATGAGGTGTAAAGAAAACTAATAACAGTGATTCGATACATGATATTTACTTGTGAAACAATTTAGTAGGTTGTAAAATTTTTAGTAACTGTAAAAACAAACACCTGATAACACAATACACTCGCACTGTGGATCAAACAATTATTTTCACACGAATTTAAAGACTTCGCGTATAACAGTAATAATTTATAAACCCGTACTATAAAACACTGGAGTTAATGAAACTTTATTTTTTAATTAATCTGATAGTGGTAAAGGGAGGTAATTTGTCTCTTTTTATTTTATGCGAATGAAGGCTCAACTGTTGAATTTCAATGAATTTAAATTTAGACGCGCTTATAAAACGTGATAACTGTTTTGCATGCTTATTTATAATTGTAATCGGTGATATTTATCTGAATGATATTGTGTTGTATTACATTAAACAAATGCATTATTGTCCACTAAAACATTACAACTATTTCATTGTATTCAAATTATTCTATTTAATGAAAACTACTGGCATTCTCTACTTTGATATTTCGTGTAAAATATAATGGTTGACTTTAATCATGGAATGATTTCTTTATTTGGTTTTTTAGAACTTTTATTTCTGTTCGAAATTAACGTTGATTTCGATGTAAAATGCGTTTTTAACACGTTTTTACGTGCAATTTGATATACCAAATGCATTTAAAGTCGAAACTAATACGAATT
>JABFOX010001188.1:0-13577 GCA_022817665.1 Axea sp. ZL-2020
GTGTTTTATTTGAAACATGATTTTTAAAATACAAATTAAAACACCTTCCTAGCGATAAAATGTAATTTCTACTGCACCGTTATAAAATCGTTCAATTCTCATAAAATGAATGGAAATTCAATTGCAATAATTTGTTTGTGTAATTATTATAAGGGTTTTAGAGCTTTTAAATCTTAAAAAAGTGGATTAAAGATGATCAAACAATGAAAAATAATGCTTGATTATCACTGATCTTCCAATCGTACTTTAGTGAATATCGCCCAAGCATCTAGGCAGCACTTGTCGCCGAGTTATGCAAACATTCAATCATTCAGTTATCATCATAGACGCAGCCGCATCAGTAATTTAGTATTCCACATCAACCAATCACATATTCATTACAAGTCTCTCTGCTATCATTAATTATCCATTTATATTATCATTAAATCATCTGTCCATTACAAGTCATTCAGTTATTTAATGGTACATTAGATAACGGTGCAGATGATTAGATATTACAATAAGATAACTAGTAATGATTACACGTGATACAAATAATTGACTAGTGTCAAGAACTAATAATGGTTATGAATAAAACAACTTCTTTTTTAAAATTGTTACTCGCTGTAGTTTAATGTCATGTTATATTTTATAAAATGTAATTTAACTTTTGAAAACAATCTAGATAAAGCACTTTCTCTAGTTTCATACAATGAATAAGTGTCATATAAAACCTAAACAGTGACTATGAGTATATAGCATATAAAAAAATGTATCTTTTGATGTTATGTTTTGTGTTAAACGAATAATGTAGTAAAGCAATCATTTTTGCAACATAAACATTTCATTTAAGAATTATTTGATTATTCCTCATCAGCCTTATCCACTAACGCAGTTTGAAATATTGCAACATCCTTTTTAAATTGATTAATCATTGAACGCATATTTGCAACAGTCGAAATTTTTTAAAATATTTAAATAGTCGACACATGAAATTAATAAAATTTTCATATCATAATATTCGTAATATGAAATTGTGTGGACACATGGATTAGCTGCAACTTATTTTAATATCGTTATTAATTAAAACATAAGAATTTCTCATTTTAAAACTCAAAATCCATTTTGAACGTAAAACTAAATACGAGCTGTCGTAATTATTAATGTAAATTATCTGTTTCAAATGAAAAATATTACCTTTATAGTTCGGTGATATTAAGCGCCGGGTAACATTTGAACGAATGATTGAATAACCGAACAAATTTGTAACTATGGAGATGGTTGCACAGCAGTACAATTAACTGGATTTGCTTCGCATGTACTTGATAATTTCCAATACCTCCAATAAGCAACATCTAGAATTACATTAATAAGCTTTGTTTATATAGAAAATCGAGTGTTCTAATTGTTACAGATTGAGTTGCTGCTGTTTGCAGGTGTTATTGTTTGTAAAATAAATAATTGCAACGGCAGTCGGGTCAGTTTCACGTGTCTCGAAGGGTTTATCCCAGTGAAGCTTGTAATCCTATAAGCGCTCGCCAGCGCATACGTCAACCTTTAGTACCGTCCTAAGTAAGCTTTCACTGCGCTATTTCAAATTGGTACAGGTACCGACGCGCTCATTCAAACCCCCAAAGTGAATTCTGCAACCCGTTCAAGTGAAATCTTCTCGCGTTCTTTACATGCAGTTGATTGTCGGCTGCTTCACGATTCAACTATTAGGTTAGTTTTACAAATAATGCTCGTTCGATCCTTTGAATGTATACTGAGAAAAATAGTTAAAGGAACTGAAAAATTGGCATTCAAAAACTTTATTTCCAATGGGTGCATTCTGCTATAAGTAGACTGACAATTTATATTACACTTCCACTGATTTATTTGAACGTTGAATAGAATGTGAAATTTTTAATGCCCGAAAATGCTTGTCTTAAATTCGTGCCGTGCAATTTCATGGGATTACTTTACATTTATTATTAACTTTTACATTATTAGTTATTACGCGTGTGTTTTCGCAGCACAATTATACAGTAAAATGTTATAACGAGAAATTTGAAAATTGTCGTATTTATGAAACTGTTTCATGTTGGTTTGTCCGTTGAAATGGAATAGTTAATGAAATAACTGGTGACAACTGGAAATTTCAATACATTTTTTACAAGAAGACTGATTACTCTTTTGCCTTTTGCGTGTATTTGAAAAATGTAATTCCATTCATACACAGCAGCCTTTAGTAGAAAAGTTCATGATACCGTGAATTCAAACAAATTCAAATTTAATTAGTGGATAAAATAAAGCTTCTCGATTATCTGTAAAAATTAAATTCATCATATTAATACGACACGAAAACCTTGGATCAAGGTTTAATTTAGCGAATGCACATTATATAAATAAAATTTTATTACGTGACCTAATTGTTCATGATTCGCAAAACTTAATACGATATAATGTGGAATCGGATGTAATTATATTTCATTATTAATGTAATTATTATACAAAATTACTATTATCGCGAAACGAAATTTCCATTGTAATTTTTTATATTATTAAAGTACTCGAAACTATACTTTAGTTTTTTCTTTGTTTAGTGGATACTTTTTACAATATTGCCAATGTATTTCTAATTGAGGTTTCATCGTGGTACGTTGGCAAATTAAATTTCATGTGATAAGCATAATCGAAATTTAATATCTTTCCACTGTTACAAACGTTATTTTTGTTTGCATTTAAATAAACGTTACTAATTAGACTTTTTACTATCTGCTTGATATTAAAAACCGTTTAAGAATTTTTCTGTCGCAAACTTTTATAATTTCCAAAACAGTAGCACAATGCTTGCCGGATTGTTTATTTCTTTGTTGTTATTATTATTATTATTATTATTATTATTATTATTATTATTATTGTTAGCGTTATTTTTTATTATTTTCTTAATATAATTGTTACATTTAATAGATAAATGATAATAAAACTGTTTAAAATTAATTATAATATAAAGTAATTTCTTAAAAGTAATTCATTTCAATATGTAAAAGTTCCGATTGCAATTAGTAATTTATATTTTAAAGAACCACGTAATAAACATGATAAGATTATGTATAAACATCATAATTACATGAAAATTGTAATTTCGTATAACGATTTCATATATGATGAAACATTATTCTGAAATGATATTATATTTCAAATATTCATACAGATAATACTATATACATTATTTATACAAATAATACCGTATTGTACAATGAAATATATTTACTTCTTGTGAATTATTTTAGAATTCAGAATTAAAATGGCTTTTGCGTATCTATTATTTCACGTTACCGAACATATTTCACAACTGATCTACGTAACAGAATTTATTAATATATAATTTTCTTATAAAATATTACACTGATTTAAAAAACCGTGCTCCAAATTTTTCCAACAAAACTATTTTTTAATATCTCAAAAAAGCAGACACCTAAAATAACAGATAACTTAAAGTTTTCAGAGTTCGCTATCTATTTTCTGCTAATAACAATTCATCCAAGTTGGTCACGCGAGGTAAAAATTGTGAAAATTACTGTCCTACTTTATAAAATTATATATTCCGTACATAACATTTGTGCGACCTATTTTAATAAAAGTTATTTGTAACTTATATTTGTATATAATGATCTACGTGGAATATTTCCTATTTTCAGAAACACTAAAAATACACAAATAAAGAAAGTTACGGTTATTGTTAAAATAACAAAATTACTCTATATGTCGGTAATTTTGTTTCAAAGTGTATGTAGTTCCGCATGCTGTATCGTAAATCAAAATGCATTAATAAAAATATATATTAGTGATTTAAAATATATTATAAAAATCGAAACATGTTCTTAGAGAATATTTTTATATCAGCTTAAACATATTAAATATGGATTTATCGGTATACTTAAAAGTTGAAATTTAATAATTATAACCCAAAAAAATGTTTCTGTATAAAAAATATATACTTACAGTACAATTAAAGGTGTTAGTAATATTGTTTATTTTTAATTTCAAATTTTTTTATTATGCTCATATCGTTTCTCCAAATTTTGTCAATTTGAAACGATTTTTGAAATAATAAATAAGGAAGAATGTAACAAAACCTAATCAGCATTTCATCAAGTAATATTATTTTGATTAAATAAAAGTTCTTTTTGAAGATTGCCCAGTTTTACTTTTACTAGAATGGAAATTAAAATATTATAAAAATGTAATTATTCGCCCTTCTTCGTTTAATCTGTGCGCGTTTATTAAATTTAAACGTATGAAATTAATTGGAATTTTAAATGACAATAAAAAGAAAAATTGATGAATGAACAAAATCATCATGATTTTGTAGAATTAAATAAAATAAAATAATTTTTAAAATTATTACTTGGTCATATTTATCAATTAGTGATACCCATGTTAGGGAAAGAACTTTATTAATGGAGACGTTAAAAGAAATGTAAGCAAATAAATATGCAAGGAAAATTAAGTTTGTATGTAGAATAATATATTTTAAATAATGATTAAATTTCATTAATAATTATTTAAAATATATAGTTATATATATTATTTAGTTCTTGTTAATGTATAATTTAACTAAGAACTGTTGTTTATCTTACGTTATATTTACATTAAATTTAATTTTCTGTGCAAAACATAAAATTTCTAATAAAAATAACAATATATAATACAAAAATTAAATCACTTGTATTATATTTCTTTATAATTTTATTTGCATATATTTATAAATTAAAGCTGTTGTTTTTACTACTTTGTTCCACAGTTTTATCATGTGAAAACGTCCTATGGTTGTTATGTAACAAGTACGTTTGATTAAAGTGACGAAAACGTGTGTGTCACATAGATACGAACTGTATAATGAATATTCATTTTACGGTATCAATACACCGTACTCATAGAAAATAGTAACTTTTAGTGTAACTTTAAACCTGAAACACTAGTAGTCAATCGTCCATATATTCATGCGTACATTAACATAAATTACATTGAATACATTACAATCAATATAAAGTTCTTATTATAATAACTGTACTCTATCGATTTGAAAAAGAAATGTTTATAATATTATATTTATAACGTATTAAGACCCTACAGCATTTCTTTGTCATTTTAACCGATGAAAACAACTATGATTGATTTATATTTGATAATGATTATGATATGATTATGAAATATGATATGAAAACAACTCATAAATCTTCATTTAATTAATAAATAACATATTTTTGAATAAATTATTAACAGCTCTCAAAACCACTTTATATTAAATATTAAAACATAATTATCATTTACCATTTTCAAACTCTCAAATATCTTATGAACATTGAATTTATTATGATGCAATGTAAAAATATTCTAAGCATAATAGTTCTCTATTAGTAGATATACAGAATGTATGATAAATATTCATTATGCACGATATACCTTTCTGTTACTTCAATTTAATTCACTTGTTACGTGTCAGTCATCGAACAATTTTCTTTTAAAGTAAAGCTTTCACAAATGCTTTAAAAAAGCGTAGTTAGTACATATTTGTTTTATCAAGATCCATAATAAGAACATTTCAAACATCTACATGCAATTGAAAATAAGTCTATGATTAATTGCAATATATGCAGTTACTTACATATAAATATAAACGGTGGATTTAATTGAGATTATTATTAAATAGTCAACACGTTATAATTAACCAATTTCATAATATTATTTATAATTAAATAAAATTTAACTTTTGAGAAAACATTTTATGTACTCTTGCGCAATTATATAACTCACTATTAAGTAATACAATCCATGTATATTACGTTCGTTATACGATACATTAATTATTTCAACTTTAAGGAAAGCATGATTAAGCGAAGATTTCTGTCGGAAATATTGTGTGTGTTTTGCAATTTTATTGACTTGAGTGATATTTACTTTCTCCTTTCTTTTATGAATTCATCTCATAATAGTTACATGCTGAATTTCATTCTGGTGACTTGTATATGTATTGTCTTGTGAGTCATGTTGTAAACTTTTATTTATTCCTTTCTTTTATAATATACTACACACACCATGCGTTCAATAAAGCAAGAAAAACACAAACAAAGAATATGATTATACACTTTTAACATCATTATATTATTTAAACTTAGAAATATAAAATAGAGCATATACACAATATTTAGGAATATTAAATACATTTTATAGTATGATTAACGTAAGAACTTTGTTACATTTGTTCGGCGAAAATTGATAAAATTATTGTAAATGTTAAATACTTAACAAATACTTTGTTATACCACTTATTAAAAAATGTTATATTTATATTTCTATCAAACTCATAACTTCAGTATATAACATGCATAATATATGGAAAAATTTTGAAATATTTTTATTATTCTGAACGAAGATGTTAATGCAAATTAATATGATTGCTACAATTTAATTATACTTACTGAAATTATTCCAGAATTATGCGATCTTATACAACTAAACTTTGTCCACAATTTTATTTTCATCGCACTCATTAATAAGACTTAAGATTAATTTAGTCATTAGATTAAAATTACTGTCATTTAGCAGTCGACAAAAATATTTAATTTCTTAATTTAAATATTACACAAACAGTAACTCTTCCAAATAACTTAAACATTAAGAGTTGAGTTAATCAGCCTTTCGTTATTTAAACCAATCAGCAACGCAAACACATCGATATTTAGTTTGATCGGAAACAAAGTATCGATTGAAACTTAGAAAGAGTAACACAGTAGTAGGAATTCGTGCAGATAAGGATGTTTGAACAAATGAGCTTATGTACGAAACAGGATCAAGGGTACTAAAAGTGTGTTTATGAAGCCGATAAGGTGAAGAGACTCCGGCGGAAGACCACACGCTGGACACCCGTTATCTCCGGTAAATGATATCCTCGAGTTTCCGCCATCTTTGGTTCTCGCACCTCGCGTTCCTGAGCAAATGTTTGCACCAGTTGGCCTCGCTCAGCCAGATAATGCAACGCTCGTGCGCGACACCTCTTCCTGTTTGCCCCAAGGGACACGTGTGTTTCAACTGTTTATACAACTATCGGGCTGCTTAGAAGTGTCGTTACTCGATACGCTAGAAACGCCACCGCTTGCGAACTTGACCACACCAGCGAACGAGTCGTTAATTTCCTCAAACGTGTTACAAAATTCCGCGCCCAGCATTTCGAAGACGAAGTTTTGGAATTGGACAGCTTCCTAAATACTCTCAACCATTCTAAATTACGGCCCCGCATTCAAATGCTAGATAAATGGAATTGGTATTTGAACTGTTTCGTTTTGGACTTGGCTTTGCCTTGTTCAAGAAGATTAAACTTTTGTAATGCAATGGGAAACAGATTTTCCGGCAAACATTTGTTAGTACTTCAAAACGGTTTCAAGACTTAGACGAAAGTAAGATTTGAAATTGTGTCCATTAACTGTCTAGTAGAGAAACATAAAGGAGAGAAAAAAAAAGACATTTTAATCTTAAAAATTCATCTTTGTTAAACTCTAATAAGTTGAAGACGCCTTATTAAATATATCGTTATAGTTTTGGAAAATTAAAATAACAAAGAAAATATTTTTATTAATTGGCGAGACATTAGATCAAAATATATCTACAAACATTTTATTTTTTCTACTACCTTCCTTTTATCTTTTATGATTTAATCAAATTGTGATTTACGAACGTTTTCTTTAATCAATTAAATAAATGTAATACAGTGTTTTAAGTCAGCTAAAGACAATACGAAAGTAGAAGAAGGAAAGGAAGAAAAGAAATTCTGTAAACAGTGACTGCAAAAAATGTAATTGCAACATAGATGTGATAGATGTCAGACATTCGTCTGGTAAGTGGAAAGTAATCATCAAGCAAGTAATACTGTTAGAAGGATGACAAGAATACGGGTTGTATATACGATTCATATATGTAACGTATGTCTGTGGTATTAGATGCCGTATTCTTCTTTCGTGAAAGGACAAAACTCTGTATGGCAATAATGTGGCAAAAAATTTGATATATGAGTTTGGAACTCCAAACTTATACTGTATTAAATATTTGCTACATACCATACTTTTTACTTATGAGTATGACAAGCGTATGCTTAAATGATAAGAAATTTTTAGAGAAGATTTCTTCTAGTCACTTTTTACTTTCTATTCACGAACTCTAATCAGTTCACTACACAATGCTTAACAAATAAATAAGTTTCTTGATACGACAATGTAATATTTGGATTTTTATGAAAAAATAAAAAATTGTCAGATAATTCTTTTAATTTCTTGATTACATAAAACAACATAAGACTTTCCTGAAATAATAGTACAATCGTTATTGTAATTTTGCTCAGAGATACTATGAATTCAAATGATGAATTGAAATTGTCCAAAAATTTAGTTAGAAAAACAACAATCAGATGTTAAGTAATGTTGACAAAGGTAATATAATTGATCATATCGAATATGTTAATAATAATGTTTTGTGCTGTCAATCACTAATACTTATGAAATAATTAAACATAATTAAACAAATTTCTTCACAAGATGAAATACCTATTATTACCTATTAAGTGTTTGCATTTTATCAATAAAGAAGAGTATAAATTTGTTTATCAACCGCCAATTTTTCAAGAGCACATCCTATAATAACCGTACATAAAACAATCATTCCTTATAAACTAATGTTATTGTCTAATAGCAGTGCTCTGTATAATTTATCCACATTTTTTACAAAATTTTATTTTTTAGGCTACCAGAAAATAATAATAATAATAATAATAATAATAATAATAATAATAATAATATTAATAGTAAGAATAGTTTCAAGATTACTGATAGAGTGAATGATTTATATATTCTAACAAATCATGCTATATTACCATTAGACGTGACGTTATTATTTACCTTCATCCCCAATCAATTATGAGTACAAAGCTTAAAATCAGGATGATACCTTACGCAAATAAATTGTGATATTTTTTGTCATGATATGATAATTGTTCTAAATTTTATTTTAAACTCGACATATTTGCAATTTAACAAAGAAATTTATTTAGTAATGCATGACAATATAATAGTACTTATTACATTAAATTGCATCAGTCATCTGAATATCATAGCTACTAAATATCAAAAACAAGTTTAGTAGTTATTATATATTTTTTACATTGACCATGAAAAATTTATATTCACCTATGAATTAGACAACAGTAAAAAACTATTTTCTAGATGTTAGTTCTTAATGGTGGTCAAAATCGATAACTAATTGGTAAAAACCGATGTTTTCTGGTTGAATTCTATGTAATAATATAATATCTAATTAACCTACGCATTAAAAATAATCTGTATAGAATAAGAAGAAAATAAAACTTTCATATATGATTAGTTTGATACAAAACTAGTTAAATTATTACTAAAAAGAAAATCTTATCTTTTTTTATTTAAGTAATGAACATATTAGTGTTATAAATATTCTAACGAAAACTATAATAACGATTGCCATATTAATTCACAAAAGTTTTATGTCGGTTTGCTTTATTAAGAAAGATTATCTAAAGACTTAATTAAATATTTAAATAGCATTAATACAGAAATAGTCTATCAAATGAATAATAAACGATATTCTATTGTTGAAAAAAAAAGTATCACGCAATGTAATCTACGCAAGCAATTGGAAAACTGGCAATTGTGGTGAATATTATATTGGTCAAGCGAAGATCACCTGAGATCAGAATTAAAGAATACAATATAATTGGAAATTAGATATTAACAAACATAGCGCAATAACTAAATACCAAATAATTAACGATTATGAATTCGATTGATATAACGTGGAAATCTTAGATATTGAAAATAATGTACATAAACGTATCTTATCGAAAATGCTTCGTATTAAAACCACTCCATTGACCATCATCACACAAAATTACACTATTAAACGTAGCAACGTCTGCAGTCTATTATTTTACTTCAAAGAATATATACAATACAATTTCTCACAATAATAATTTGTCATTTTTCTGTGTATATGTATATATAGTATTTATTTGAATTGCTTCTTATGTCATATATATTTAAATTTCTTGAAAATTGAACCAATGGATTTGAAACAATTAAAAAATAGATAAATATATTAATATAAATAATTAATATTCTTGAATCTGTTAAATTGTGAATTTTCACACAAAATGATAATTTTGATTTTCAACAAAATCTCTACATTTTGGTAATTTATTTATTTTTATGTATATTTTTTTTCATAATAAAAGTATAAAAATGTTTAAATGATATATTTAATAAAATCATACTTTCTTACATTAATTGGTATCAAAATTTCTAATATATATTTATTTACTTTTGTTTGCGACACAAGAATCATTTATGATAACTGAAAACCATAACCAGAATCGACTCATGTTAACGACAGTTCTTTTTCAATAATAACAATAATAACACTACAATTATTATTTACACAACTTCTACAACTATTAGTTAATCCTGTGTGATTGGGTGCAAAGTGTTTATACTGAATCAGTCGTTTCAACGCCGTTTGATTACTACAGTAAGATAGCGCTCTCAATACGTTTGCACCGCCTGATCGTGAGATAAGGGTAACAATGTATTTGCCATACCGGTTGTGGGATGAAGATAAGAGCCGAAATGTATTTCAACCTCTAATTAACTCCTGTCAAGCCCAAATACTTAATGCTTCCAAACGGTACACAATTTTCTCGAAAACCACAACAAAGTTTTCACAGTCACAGGATGCTGAATAGGTGCTTGCCATATTTTTGTCGATTACTGCATTCAGTGATCATAAGCAGTTCAGATAATCTACAGTTCGTTACACAGAAGCTTCATATACTCGCCTTGCGGCTACAATTCTATAATCCACTACCGAGATAATGAACATTGGACGCAAATTCGATAAATGTACTTTAACCCTGCGAGAGAGATCCCATTGTGATTTTCATCCGCAACAGGCTTTCGTCGACACCGACGGGATTAAGATGATTAAGACAAATTGAAAATTAGGTTAATGTTTGACCTACTAATGTGTACGAGCAACGTGTTTGCTTTGTCTCCCTCTTATTTGCTTCGTCCGTTTAAATTCACAATGTCGCTGATTAATTATGACCTTTTCTAAATTTTTGTGCTTCCAAAGTAATTTATAGTACGTTCAAAAATAACACAAGTTAAGCATAATTTATTATGCATTATAAAGAGAGCATTGCGATTTATTTCCGATGTACGTTTTTGGTTCTCTTCTATATAATCGTCGTGTTTTGATTAAACGTTATTGCTGTACTAATAACGATTACGGTAATAATCTCACGGCAAACAGCGAAGTATTTCGAATCCGGTGGTTAAACAAAATATGAGACAGAGAGTTGATGTTATCAATCCTGAATATTGCTTGTTCATAATATATTGATCGTATTCAGTCTTTCATATTGCACGCACGGTACATTTTCAAATGTACATATTGATTAAATGTACAAAGCCAATGGTATTATTTAATTACGTCTTAACGAAGTTCAGTACGATTCAGTTGGTTTGATAATTTCCGTTAATCATCCATCTATTTCATCAAAAGCAAATTAAATATAGCGAGGATGTTGAACATTATAACCTGATTTCTGTTCTTTTAAATAATTTAAACCAGTTTACTGTAACAAAAGTAAGTTCATATCGATTTTAACTATGTATATATACATAAATTGCATGAATTTTTTTGAAAATAACTCACTGTGAAAAATGCAATGGTATGGCGAGTAATGAAAGACCACCTTCATCGTGGTGGCGGTCTTTGTCGATGTTACTACAAATGCAGAGCGACACATGCGGGCAGGTTCAAAATAAAACAAGAACAGATTTTAACGCGTATACCTGTATGGTGTTCTACGACACTCTCAAAGCACGTCTGATTCTCGTCTCCACAAAGTAGTTTTCGGTTCTTTTGCCTTTGTTCTGTATTTATTAATAATTGAATGCTCGTGTTATAGTCAATGAATTTTAGTTTTTGATATTAGATTTTGAGTCCTGACATTAGATTTGTATCTCAGAGAAGAGTCGAATTTGCCGTACCAAAATCCTGTAATCTCTGAGAGTTAATATCTCCCTTTGGGTTCCGGTTATCTTCGTTGAAGTTGCCCCATCGTTTTGTCTGGCGTTTCCTCTCTGTTTTCGGAGCGCGTTTCGCGGTCGACTGGCACATCAGTCAGCATTCGCTAAATTTCACAGATGCAGGTACGTTTGCGAGGACTTTGGTCCATTAATCATAACCGCCCTTGCTTAATTAAAAGCCCAGAAATCATATTTCGACGCATCGCACAATCGGCCTGTTTATACCTGGGGTAAACAGTGCGTCACGTTTGATTTATAACCCGCATTTGATTAAAAGACGGCTAATCAACTTTCGTGCTCTTTTGAATTTACAGTTTTTCTGCTTCGCACGGTCGAGGTTAATGAACGTGAATCAGGAGTTTTAGAAAGGCTCGTTAATTTTTAGTCTTTTTATTTGTGGTATTGTGATTTGACGAAATTAATGGAGAAACAAGATTTTGGGTATTCAATTGCTTTCAAATTCAGAGCAATTCGAAAACAGAATTTCAGCTTTTAAATTGACAGTTATAAATTTCCATATGAATTCACTGACTTTTAAAGAATTATTGTTTATTAAATGCTTATCAGGATAACCAAACTGCCATACCGGTTTGTATATGATAATTAGCAATTGGTAAATTGTTTTAAAATATATGCATTTGAATTAATTACGCAGTCTATTATGCGAGTGGAAGAAACAAAACATACGCAAAACTATTTTATTTATAATTAGCTTTCATTTTATTTCAAATAAATGCAACATATGTATATGTTTAATTTAATACTGGGACTAAAGAGTGATTTTGTTATACTTAAATAATCTTTGAACTTGGAAAGTTGTGTGTCTTAATATTGTAGTTGTATTTTCTTTGTTCAAAAATTAAATTTTTATTGAACATAGATTTTTTGAATAATGTTATAATTAAATAGTACTGAAAAAAATAATGACAAGGACTATAATTTTATTAATTTATATTCTGTAAAAGTACTGCATGAAATAAAATATAATTAGTTTCAAATCATTGGGTACAGTAAATAATCAAAAATTGTCATGCAAAGTGTTTTTTGTCTTTCCTTTTGTTCTACTTACGAGAAAAACAACAGTAATAATTTTTTAATGAACTGAATTTTATATTTAGAAATTATATTTCAGTTTATGAAAAATATTTATTAAGGTAATCAAAACATATTTAATTAATTAATTTTTTGAAAATTCTTATATTAAAAAAAATGTTATTATTATTACTTAAAATATATTAAGTTTCAAGAAAGAGCATAAAATTTAATATTTTAGGGCAAATGTTATTTTGTGTCTAAAATTATGATTGAATAAAATGGTAAATCTATATAAATTAAAAGTGAACAATTTTCTTTTTAAATTTTTCAATGCAAGGAAGTACTATTTTAATTCTAAATATTTTTATAAACATAATTTGGATTTTGTTCAACTATATACTTGAAAAG
>JABFOX010001189.1:0-13574 GCA_022817665.1 Axea sp. ZL-2020
ACGCTGTTTTACAGCATACAGTTGAAATTTTTAAACAAAAATTTCATTATTTTGTACAAAGTATAGATGCTATGGATCAGTTGTTTGAAGTTTCGTTTTCACCACTTTCAGCATCCGGAAAATCGTATTCTAGGTAATTTTCAGAATATTTTCTAATTATGTAACAATTATTCTATTGTCAATCAAACAAAATTTGTCAGTCATTTTTGAGCAAAACATTGTGACATAAAGTATATGAAACACGTGTACAAATTAATAAATGCTTAATAAACGTTATAAAAGTTTATAAATAGCTATAGTAATATATATATATATATTACTAACATATTAATAAGTATATTTTCTGCTAAAATAATAATATATATAATTTATTTATTGTTTCATAAATAAAATTATTTATTTTAGATGTGGAAAGTGTCGACGTTACATTAAATATATACAAACAAAGCCTTCTAGATTGCATTGTGCTCATTGCAATGAAACGTACAGTCTGCCACAAAATGGAAATATTCGCATTTATAAGGAACTGAAATGTCCCTTGGATGATTTCGAACTTTTATCATTTTCCACAGGTGCACGAGGAAAAAGTTATATATTTTGCCCTTATTGTTACAATAACCCACCTTTTAGGCAAGTATTTAAATATTAAATAAAATTCAGTAATATATATCTTTAAAATTTAAACTTTTTCTGAATAGTTGTTATTATACTTAGTGTTTTAATTTTAATCAATTAAAATGTAACTTCACAATTCAGTGGCTGAAATTCAATGGTTAGAACTTGATTTTGACTGATCAAATTAATAAATAATTCATTATTATATTTCAATTACATAATTTTATATATTACTTTAATATTTAAAACTATTCTTAAAAGAATTTTATACAATATTTTAACTAATAATATAATATATTAGAATAAAAAGGTATTCAAATGGAACATTGTGTATGAAAACAATAATTGTATAATATATATTTTAATTAAATTTAATTCATAACACTTTAGAATATTATTTTGTTAGTATTAGTTGATACAGTAATCATAATTAATTATAATATAACCATAATTTATCATAGAAAAAGCAATAAGAAGAGTAATTATAATTAATAAGTAATTTCAATGAAAATATATCAATTTAATAATAAATCTAACAAAATAACAATGCTAATAAATTATTGTTGAATTAGTTGTTTTTATTGTATTTTTGCTAATTAAGTATTACAAGGACATTTTTTTAATTAATACTTTATTTGTAGTACAATAAATAATATTCATAAAACATTCGTTTTATAAATAAATGGTATCATTGCTTTTAATATCAGTTTAAAGTATTTAAGCAAATAATTAACAGTAGTTTAACTAATAAATTAATAATTCAATAATATGTAAATGTAATTATTTGTAACAATTTAATTTTAGTAGATTTTTGAAATGTTTAATTAATTTTAAGTTTCATTGTTGATTTTTAATTGTAAATATCACTTCTGTGTTTGAAGTATAAATTTGAACAATTTCAATGAAGTTTTTTTAATCTATATACTGAAATTAATGTTTAAATTTATTGTAAAAATGTAGGGACATGAAAAAAGGCATGAGTGGCTGTAATTTGTGCACTCATCCAACTTGCCCACATAGCATGAACTCCAATGGAATATCAAGTTGCCTGGAATGTGATACAGGAATTCTTGTTTTGGATCCTTCTGCTGCTCCAAAGTGGAAATTAGTATGCAATCGTTGTGATGTTATTATACATTTGTTTGAAAATGCACACAAAGTCAATGTTGAGACTGAGGCCTGCAATGATTGCGGTGCTCAAAAAGTTAGCGTTGAATATAAACAGGTAATTACTTAATGATTAATATTAAATATTTAATTAATTGATACTACATTAGATGAAGCTTTAAACAAATTGGAAGCAACTAACTTAAATTAGTAATATAATTCTTAATATTAGAACTAAACATAAATAATAATTGTTAATTTTTCTTTTTTTTTTTTATTAAGTTTTAAGTTTACAATTATTTTATATTTTAGTTGAAATTTTATTTCTTCTATATTTTAGAAGAAATTGACAATATTTGTAGATAACTGTATAAATGTTTACATTTGGAAGTTAAAATGCATTTATTTATAAATTTACGTAAAACAGTCCTTATGTATATTAATTTATCTTGTTACAAAATATATTTTTGCATTTATAATAGTTATTTTTTACGTGGTATATGCAATGTAATGCATATAGTTATATTGTATATATTTTTAAAACTGAATATTTTAATTCTTAACGTTAGATTTCTTGTAATTAATCTTGAATTTATTATTATTTAGAATATTCATTGATCTCAGATAAATACTATATAATATAGAAAAAAATTGTTCATTTATATTTCAGGATAAAAGTAAATTAGCTAATGATGCCACAGAAATGAAGGGATGTGTATTCTGTACCGTAGAATTCGCACCCTTAGTTGAAAAACATCGAGCAGTTGCATCTAAACCTGTGGCGACGCGAGGCCGAGGTCATGCGAAGGGTCGACATCGGGGCAAGCCACGACCGCCAAAGGACAAAATGGCTCAGTTAGCCGCTTATTTTGTTTAATGATTTTAAATAAAGTTTCAAAAACTATAAATGTATACAGATCTGCCAAAATAATGAAAACAAAAAAAATGTCGTTCAGATTTTTTACTATTTAATACCATTGATGAAATTATTTTCATCTATTCTGTGAAATAAGCGTTTGTTATTCAAGACGACTTATTGCTTTTGATACACGTGTGAATCAAGTTGTAAAAAATTATTTATTTTCTTATTTTTTTAATTTTAAAGCGTGTATTTTTTAAACATTAATAAAGGATTGATTAGTACTTATTTAACTTTTAGATTTTCGATAAATAATATATTGACATTGTATATATGTATTTATAATATATGTATTTTGACAGTTAAAATTGGTATGTAGATAAAAACAATTGATAAGACATTTTAAAACTTTACTTTGCAATAATAGACCCCTGAACACAATTGGCTGAATTTAAATGTTTAAATTTTTCACTTTTTTGTGTACAATAACAAATATAATGACACGATTCATCTCATGCATATGACAAATGTTTGTGAAAAGTGAGTTTATCATAATTTCATATTACACATTTGTTAAATACTTATAGGACATTAAATAAAATGTAAATATAATATATTACATATTCTAATTATAATTTTTATATATTTCAAACACATAAAATGTTTGAGAAATGTGATATTAACAGGTCACTGAATAAGTCTCTGATCAGACTCAGATCTAAGTCTGAGACCTGTCACAGAGTGACAACTCTGTTGACAGACCCATATGATTTCTGTATCATACCGATTTTAAAATAATATAAGTCAAAATTTACTATTATACACTTAAATCAGAAAGCTCGCCAACTAAGAAGATAGCAGTCGGTGAGTCGTTGCAAACTACCAAAAACTCAAAAGTTAGCTGGCAAGGCTAACTGTATTTTAGAATGTGCATGGTATTTTGCTAATTGACTATCTTGAAAAAGGTAAAACTATCAATAGCGAATATTGTATGGCATTATTGGATCCATTGAGTATAGAAATTAAGAAAAAACGGTTTTATGTTTAAAAAAAGTGTTGTTTCATTAAGACAAGGCCTTGTGTCATAAGTCGATGAAAATGATGGTTAAATCAAATGAATTACACTTTGAATTGCTTCCCCGCTCACTGTACTCTCCAGATCTGACTTCCAGCGAGTATTGACTTTTTGTAGACAGCAAAAGGCTTCTTCAGGGAAAGAAATTTGGTTCAAACGAAGAAGTGATTACTGAAACCGAAGTTTATTTTGAGAAAAAAGACAAATCATTTTATAAAAAGACATCGAAAAGTTAGAGGTGTTCGAATGAATATACCTTACATTAATGAATGAAAGAGATTATGCTGACAAATAAAGTCGAATTCCTAAAACAGAATGTGCTTTTCTTAATCAGACCGGAGACTTATTGAGTAATGTGTTAATCCTCAGTGACATATATACACATTATTTTAGTCATTAAAAAGAATAAATTACATTAAACTAGTTTGTAAGTTATCACAGTGGCAAAATCGATCATTAACTGACTCAGTTTCTGACCAGTCCTTCCATTTATTTTAACTTTCAGATTTAGTTGCTTACACAACCCAGTGGGAGTGTTATACTCTCAAGTAAAGCTACAAACTCTTGCTATTCGACGAGTGATCATTTTTATGGGAACTGCTTTGATGTAGCAGTTGGGTTGCATCTTGACTTCAGAAAAGTCATTGTTCGAATTTTAATCTTGTTACCTAATATTTTTTATGGGCTCATGAGGCTACCTTTCCTATCATTCTTTAGTAAGAAGAACGTCATTTATAAATTTGGTTATTTAATGTTAATTTTGGGAATCAGAAACTATAATGGTGTCAAATCGATGATGAGACACTTTATGGTGCTTCTTCTTTTACATTCTAAGTAAGTATGAAATGCGTCAATGTTCTGCATTGACCATTATAAATACAACAGGCTCTTCGCAATCCTGATCCTGTGATTATAGGTCAATATCAAATGATAACTTATCGACTTAAAGTAATTTTATCTAATAGCAGAAGTAGTAGTAGTAGTAGTAGTAGTAGTAGTAGTAGTAGTAGTAATAGTAGTAGAGGTCGTGGTAGTAGCAATAGCAATACTAATAATTTTGTCCTTTAACAAATTATGATAAATGAATAAAATTATTTATATCAATTGAAAATTTGTTTCATGTTTTTCATACGCTTTATAAATATTTGAGATACTTAATACTCAATTTAAATTTATATAGAAATAAACTTCCTGGATAGCAAAGTTTTAACACAATAAATTAAATACAAAAACATAAATAATTAATCAAAAAAACCTCTAAGGGATTCAAATTGAAAAATTTAACATATATACAATACATTTTCTAATTTGTATACAGTTTCATAATGTGCTGTATAAGTAACTCATATTAAATTATAATTTTTCAAGTATTATTTAAATGTACATTATTATATTATAATAATATTTAAAAAAATGGATACTTATTTTTTTTCTCTATTATTATTCTATAAAATATATATATAATAGATATATATCTATTATATATATATATAATTTCTCTACAATAAATCATTTATTGTACTGAAATACAAATACGAAAAAAAATGTGTTATATTACCTCTCCACCGTATTCGCCGGACATAGCTCTTTCTAACGTTTTTTTTTATTCTCAAGGCTGAAAGAACGATGTTTTATCATCATTGATGATATAAAAACAAAGTCACTGAAGAAAATGGAATGAATTGCAGAGAAGGTTCCAAAGTTGAAAACAAGCCTCCACAGCTATATTATATCTGAGAGGAACCACCTTGTGAAGAAAAAAAGTTGAAAAATAAGGATTTTTTAAGAAAGAATAAATAACGAAAAATCCGTTATTTATTTATCATACCTAGCATTTGAAGAGCGAATATCGTATAAATACAATAGGTATTATAAGTATGTATGGCGTTTGTATTTTAGATTTATTGCGATTTTATTGAATGATTAAACTCTCACAAATGTATGAAAAATATACCCGCGTGCAACAGACCAGTTAAGAATTATTGCAGTTCCGTCATCTTTGGTTTATTGACTCGTACATATTGGGGCGTAACTGTGATGGCACAGTAGTAACATGTTTGAATAACATTTTTCGGAATTTAATTATTTGTTTGTTTTTTTCTAATAAATCTCATATTGTTGGCTGGTTTTCTTCTTTATTTTGTAATGGTTCATAGTTTTTTCTACTTTCATTACATTATTACATTACGTTATTCTCATTACTCATTTTCTCCTTTATCCTCGTACTGTGATAGGTGAATAAATTGAATAATTAATCGTATAATTATTAATAGTAAAAAAAAAAACACTTTAATACATTTCAATAAATTAAATTTATTTAAATATCTTTAAAAACAAAGACGTTTACAAAAATGTAATCAACACAACAGCCAAAACCAAAATTATAATTATCAAACCAAACAATGACAATTATATTTTTACAGAAAGATAAATTAAATTTTAAATCATTTAATGCTTAAATATGAATATTGGTTTAATTTCTATTTCTGAACTTTATTTAATCTGTTTTAATCTGTATCTGGTTAGTAATGATTAGTCTATTGTATTGGTTTATTTTTATGCAAATATAAATATAAAGATATTATTTAACATAAGTATTTATACACGAATAATAGTCCATTTTTATTTTATTTATATTATACTTGTACTAGTTTTTAATTTTTGTTCAATTCTAAAACTGCCATATGACATTTATGTCTCATTCATATTGTTTTTCAAATAAAAAATTCTTAATTTCGTTCAGAGTACTCAATAACAATAAAAAATAATTAATTAATTTTATTGATCGTAAGGAAATCCTGGAATCATTATTGGACTAGTTAATATTTTATTCTTAAATGCCAAAAAATCCCAACCCATCGTGGAGTCTTCAGAATCAGAGAACAGTTTCAAATCAACTATTTCATTTGGCTTAGACTGTTTAGTTTTACGAGAAATGTTTGAAGTATTTTTTGATTTATTTTTCATTACAGAATTTGAATTATTTTGATTATTTGTTTTTTGGTGCATCATAGGAAAAACATCATCAGTAACTAATGAAGTAGTGTGTATGGAATAACAGATTATTTCATTTTTACTTGATTTGCTAATTACAGAATTTTTATCATTTGTTTGATTAATAATATTTGAATGAGTGTAATTGTTACATTTATTTAAATTATTTCGATTAAATTTACGTATTTTTTTCCAAGAACTGTTGACGTTTAAATTATTACTATTCAATTTATATTTTAACAAATGATCAGATCTCCTTTGACTTGTTTTTTCATTAGATTCTGAAGATAAAATTGGTATTATTTTATTTCTCTTTTTTTCACATTTTCTGTTATTTAAATCAGATGTTATTTGAGTAATTCCATTTCTTTTAATTGAGTTTAAATTAATTTTATTTACCAGATAGGTATTGGGGTTATTTTCTTTACATTTTGATAATTTTATTTTGGGGATTTTTCTTGTTTCACGTGTTACATCTTTTTCTTTAACACTTTCCTCAACATGTGATGACACAACTGAATCTAAACATCGTTTACTTTTACATTTAATGTTCATATTAGTTATGTTTGTGCATTTACCATCATTTTTATTTAATAAATTACAATTTGAATTACTTGATTTTGAGTTTTTGTCGATTTCGTCCAATAAAATTTGTAAATTTATGCAAGTTCTTACTGGTAATGAGTTATTCATATCATCATGCTGTAAAACGTTTTTCGAAAAATGTGTTTTGTCGAAGTCAGACGCTTCATTCCAGTTTTCTGATTTATTAAAATAAAGCTTGGTAAAAGATTGGTTTATTTTTTCGAGATCTAATAGACTATTTTCTTTTGCATCAATATTTTCTAATTGTTTAATTCTTTTGTCAAATATTCCATCACTGTAATTTGTAACGTCAGTATCTGAATTTAAAACACTATCATCATCTATACTGTTAACATTTATATTTTCTTTATATTTTGGTTTATTATAATTACATGTATGAATTTCAAATGGTTTAAAACGATGCGATTGAACTTGACATTCAAGCAAAATACGTTTTTTTTTCAACAGGAGTCTTCTAGAAACAGGTGTAGTTTTTTGTGTTTCTGTTTTGAGAAATCCATTCTTATTACAATATTCCTCCGTATTCTGTAAATTTTTATTGGAATGTACAGTTTGACTACTTTTGTTAGACTTAAACAATTGCATTGTTGACTGTTGCAATTCTTTTTTTGGCTTGTCAAACAGTTCCAAATCCACTGGAAACTTTTGAGCGGTGTATAACTTTTTCTTTCTAAAGCACACGGTAGAAGTGAATAGTTCATCAGACGTATTAAATCCAAGTTTTTTTCTGTAAAATGACTGTTTTTGCTCGGGTATATTTTCCTTGTCATTTATTGCTTCATAAATATCACTCAAGTTTTGTATTTTAAAATTTCCAGGAGATTTAAATTTTTTTGATGCATTGCTATAGTGTAATAAATTACTTTTTTCATGATGATAAGAATGTGTACTTTTATCAACAAATTTTTGAGAGAATAATTTGTTTGAAAAGCCACTATTTGTACAGTTATCAACCCATTGTTTCAACATATCAATTGGCATATTGTACAAGGCAGGTCTTATTGCTATGCCAAATTCTTTTCCTAATTTTCTTATCAGCAAATCTGTCTCATCTATCATCTAAAAATAAAACAAAATACATTAATAATTCTGTAAATTAAGTATAAGAATATTATTAATATATTTTATTTTTTAAATGAACTTTATTTCTTTTTAATTTAAGTGATTTAAACTAATAAATTAATAATTAGTTTAAACTAATTTAAATTAATAAAATTAAGATCTTTTTGTGTAATAAACTAATAAAAGATGTTATACTGTTAAATTATATCATAGGCAAGCATGAATTAAATATAATTAAAATGAATAAATATAATTGAAATTACTGAATAAATATTTAATTGTAAAAGAAAGAAAATAAACTTTGACACAAGAGGCATGAGGTATGATGTAGAAGAGAGCCACAAAAAAGTTCGCAAGATAAGACACATTACGCGTGCTTTAAATTTGGGAACATCACATTTGTGTGCCTTTTAACCATAATGTATTACATTATATTAATATTTTATACAATATTTATTTTCAGAATTTGATTTTCAACATAACATGTTTTATGATACATTTTTTATAAAACCAAATTTTAATCATTAAAAGAACAAAATAAAAACATACAGATAATTCATGGATTTGTTGGAAAAACTGTATCCATTGTTTCTTTTTTACTCCTTCCTTTGTAAAATTACAACCGGGGTGAGATCTGCAAAAAGATGATTTTAATGAATTCTTACTATCTTTGATACATTTATTTATATTTAAACCAATGCAAATAATGAATTTCCTATTTCATTTAAAAAGTGAAGCAAACAGAAACCAGGTTTTATATTACTATTAATGTTTTGTTTATAATTATAATCACTAATTTGTAAGAACAGCAATAAAAAACATTTACAAAGCCACATTTGTTTTATTGATTATTCTTAATTTTTATTCATTATTATATATATTATTAATTTATAATAAAAATAAAAAATATTAAACAGTTTGTTTTAGTCCACGAGATGAGGTTCTGCTGAAATCTTAAATTGCGTCAGTCATTCGTGACTGACATGGTCTGGAGGAAAGTTCAGTGATAATCGCCGATGTCTGACGTGGCGCTTAACGCGTTAAACATGCACAACAATTACCCTATAAGAACCGAAACAGATGACAAACGTTTGTGGAACAATTTAATTTTCGCGAATATTAATATGTTCCTCAATGTTTTTTTCTCGAACACGTCATTTGAAACATTTCATATGTTCTTATAGGGTATTTCAAACCCAACCATGATCTCAAATGGTTATGAAAATTAAATTTTATTTACATCACGAACAGGGGATGGGTTGGCAAACTCATAAATGTACACATTTTGTACAATTGTGTTACACATGTTCGCAAAAATATAGTAAATATATGTACCGGATTAACTCAAATAAATGTATAGGTTATAACAGCAACAATAATATACTTAAAAAGTAAATTTAAAAAATTTAAAAATAACATACGATTCTGTTAAACCGTCACTTTCATTTTCCCAAAACTTTTGCATTTTTAACTTGTAATATTGAACCATAAAAGGCTGATTTATTGCTAAATAAAAATTAAAATTCTATAAAAATTCAAATCGCATTTTCGTGTTTTTTAGGTCTATTATTTTGTTCTGGTTGTAACAGATAATACGTGTTACGTTTATTTAGTTTCCACTTGCGTGCGTCGATTTTGCATTGTGCGCACACGAGTGTAACTGTGTCGGTGACGTTGCAGCTTCGTCACGTTGCTTTCGGCTGTCGAAGCTGGCCGAACGAGATTCGTTTCAAGATCAGATGTGCGTGTCGTATCGTTTGTACTTTTGTCTAAGTGCTCCCTTTTCAATTTCAGGTAAAGCAAAGAAAAAAAAAAAAAAAACAAAAAAAATCAACAATTGTTTAAATCAAGCTAATTGAACACCATAAAATTCGAACATCTTTTTGTTAACTTGGTTATTTTCTTGTTTTTATGAAAATAAAAAGGTGAAGTATATCGAGAATGTTTATTTGTGCACTTCCTGTTAAAATCAATCGGAAGTTAACAGTTCTCAATTAAATTACAAAAGTTTGACATATAGTTATGGAATGCGCATTGAACTGCTCAGCATGTACGCGAGAGAGAGGGAGAGAGCGAATTACCAACTGGTCTTTGTCGTACGCAATATCGTATATATTAATTGAAGGGCCTTGCACTTAAGATTGAAAGTAATTTTCATCTTTTTATGATGAGACAAACATCTTTTGACACAAAAAGTGAAGTCGTTCGATATAAAATAACAATTAACTAACGAACACAGTGAATAATCAACATTAATAATTATTAACAGTGTAGCGTTCCATCTAAATAATCTTTAAAATTAATATTATGTATGCAGCATTGCTAAATAATTTTTTATATTAGATAACTTAAATTTAACAAAGCGTTTATTAATACAAATATTTACTTTTAGACCGCGTAACCAAATAATTACTAATTGTAGAAGTAATTTTTAAATTAAAGTTTTTCAATTATACAAATATATGACACAAGTGCATTGTATTAAACAAAATAATTTTTTTATAAATTGTCTCGCACACTACACAATTCCTAATCATTGTAACTTTTCCCGATATCCCGCATTGAGATTAACCCCGGGTGAAAAAAAATGTAGCGTCTTCACTGTTTATTTCCTACTCGAACGAATCCACCAATTAAAAACTGCTGGATGAAGACACAACTGGTACATTCGCTCTTTCCGTCTCTCTCACCTGCATGCAACAAGCGTAGCAATTCAATGCGCAGTCCATATCTATATGTAGATATAGAAAATTAATAAAACACAACGCTATTTATTTGTGCAAACCAAAATAACATTTAAAATGAAAAATTCTTAATGCTTACTAAAACAAAGTTTTCGTCACAGTTGAAAATATTTTTTTATTGATGAATATAAATTTATTGGTGAAAGGTTTGTAGACTAGAAAATAACATTATTATGTATTATTTTAAGAAATACATTTGAGCAATATGTAAATTATATTGCTATTAAAATCATACGTACAATAAGTTCATACGTATAAATTTGAATAAATTTATATCTTAAAATAATAATTAATAATTTTATTTTCAGGTTCAATAAATCTGAAACATTCAGTTTACGTTGATTAATAAGAACGACAGTTAAAAACATTATTTTTATTAATATTAAGAATGCTTAACTTGAAACGATATTTCGGAACTTTTGTTTTTTTATAAAATTGGAACTGTGAATAGATACTCAATGGATTTCCATTTGAAATAAGTTATTACCATTTAATTATAATTCTTCTCATAATTTATAAAAACTCATATTCTTATCTTGTTATTCTTTTGTGTAAATCTTGCAGGTCATGATTATTTAAATAATAACAAATGAAACAAATTGTTATAATACCAAATTATTATATATAATATACTTTTCATTTATTTATTCTTTGATCTAATTTTTATGTTGTATTTGCTAATTTTTTATTACAAAAAAACTTGTCCAGATACACGACCCTTCTACGATCCCCATTTGGGGATTTTTGAATTTTACACATTTTTAAATAATTCTCCATTTACGATGTAAAAAAGTTCCCATTTGGGACCTTTTCACAATTATGAAATATTTTCAGCAGAAGACATAAATCGATTATAATTGTACACATGTTTGAACGTGTTTTGGTGTGGTCAATTTTTTCCTTTCGAGAAAGATGGGTTAAAGAATTTGTATAAAAAATGGAATAAAGTATAACAAGGTACACAAAGTACTATGCTGATTGTGGCTTTTGTCAAATCTACTATGAGTGAGACAAATGGTTTACGAGTGGTACAGACGGTTTAAAGAGCTCAAGTAGAATTTCGCTCTTGTTTATGATTGAGTTATGCTTGGGTTATGTTTGGATTTCGATTCGGTTATGTTAGAGTTTTGATTGAGTTTCGTTTGGGTTCCGTTTGTGTTTCGTTGGGATTTCGCTTGAGTTTCGTTCGAATTTCGTTAACACTTGACAGTGTTGTTCTTTGTAATCAAAGGTAATTTCTTTTATGAAATTAATAAGGATGTTCGTAAAAAAGAATATAAATAGTAATTAGCAAATAATACAAATAAATAATATTAATAAATTAGATTTAGAAGAATTTATTTTAATTAATAAACTTCAAATTAGAACGTTCATTAATTTATTCCTATTTTATACTTTACTATAATTGATTAATACAAAAAATCAATATGAAATTTAATTAATAAACTTGAAAATTAATCAAAATTTTAACGTTTTAACATATCAATAATTGCTGGCAACGTCGAAGAAGCGAAGAAAATGATTTTGAGAAATTATTGAATCAGAGGTCGTTAATGATGTCGATATATCATTTGGTAGATTCCAAGCAATTTTTTCAATTTTAGGTATGAAACGTATGGTAGCAAAGTTTGTTCTGAAATTACTGAATTTTTACCAAAAGTGGCTGTGATTTTTTGGTAAAAAACAAAACTATTGTGTTGCCTCAACTACCATATTCTCGAGACGTGGACCCCTCCGACGTTTTTCTAATCCTGAGGCTAATGAAAATCATGAAAGGACGACGTTTCGCCACCATTGATGAAGTAAAAACAGAATCACTGAAGGAGCTGAATGGCGTACCGAAAAATGAGTTCCAGGATTGGAAAACGCGCTGGCACAAGTGTATTATATCGGAGGGGATTACTTTGAAGGGGACAGAGTTGATATCGATGAATAAAGAAAGATTCATTAATGACAACGAATATTCCCGTTATTTTGTACCAAACCTCGTAAATAATTTATGCACCCAAGAATTAAAACAAAGTTGCTAACTAATGAGTTAATATAAAATAACATAAAATAAATGATTTAGTAATTTGTATTAAAATGTTGTTGAACTAGAGTGATTATTATGTATGATTATGTATTTCTGATGATTTCAGAGGAATGGAGAAAGCATAATATCTTTGGTAGCTTTTTTATAGTTCGCTAATTCGATGCACTCATAATCGTTTTTATCATTATCTCGATCTCCGATCTACAAGCGCATGGTAATAATGTCGTGTGCGAGATATCCTAATTTGTTCAATAATTGAACGCTCATTAGTAAAATGCATGTTTTTAATTAATAAAGTGTACGTTTAATTAAATACAATTGTACATATTTTGAACCGATTGGCAAATTATTTTTAAAATAATTACAGAATTAAATAAGTGATTTTAAACGACAATCAATTTGTTGAAGTTAAATAAAATATAACCGAAGTTAGTTAACGTAATTTTGATTAAATTAAGGAATATTAACATGTTTATA
>JABFOX010001190.1:0-13571 GCA_022817665.1 Axea sp. ZL-2020
TTATTTATTTATTTATCTATATTTTATATACAGGAAGAAATATTTAATGTTCAGAATAGTTATTATTGATTTAAATTTTAAATAATAATGTACTAAGAAAAGTAAAAACGATTTGAAATTATAATTGCATGAAAATCATAAGAACTTCAAATTGTTGAAGAAATTGGTTTGAAATTTATTTTTAAATAAAAAATAATTTTAATAACTTTAGTAAAATTTCTTCTTTAGTATTTAAAAGTATTCAGTATATAATTCTTTGTTAATATTTAATTTTATTACAAAAATATCATATATTTATGCAAACAACATTATATATGTGCATTATATATACATACAATATAAACAAAAATGTATTTAAGAATATTTTAATATACTTCTGTAAAAATTAGTATTATTTTAGTTATGAGTTATAAATTTTATTTATTGTATAATATTTTTACCTGAAAAATTACCTTAAGATGAAATAGAAATCAATCATTATACAAATATGACGATTTAAATATTATTTAAATAGTAAGATAATGATTTAACCATATGTTTTATATTATTTTCAGTTTATTTACATTTTTACGAGAAAAACAATTTTTGAAGCAATGAGTAAATATTAAGAATAAAAGGTTTCAATTTTTGTTGTAAGATAATAATTAACATTGGTAAACAAGTGCGGGAAGTTGGCAATTGCAGAAGCAGTACTGCAATCAGCTGAGTTGGCAATCATCAATTCCGCAGTACTTGCACACTATGTTTTATATAAAAAATGTAATTAAACTGACAAATTAAGTATGGGTTTTTAATAAAGAAAATATCTGTATTTGTAAAGTTGAAGTCAAACCTGCTCAAAAACTGTAGGGTAATGTAATCATTTTGTAAGCACTTCCTTATTGTATTAAAGATGAACGTGTAATATCTCACTTTCATAGCACGTGTTGTATAAAATTGTTTTTAACAGTAAATTCCAGATTTTAAATTTACAGTATTTTTTCACAATAAAAATTCAAAATGATTTATTCATATTCATATAAAACCAAAATAAATGTAAAATATAAACTCTGTAACTACTCTTTTTGTATTCTCTTTATAATAAATAATTAATTTAACATTTTTAAATACGTAAATTAATCTGTAATTAAATATATTTGCAAAAGAATAAATAATTAAAATATTTGATTTAACTAATATAGTAAATAACTAATAAAATCAAAATTAAAATTGGTAATGAATATCTTAACATTTAAAAAAACTCAACAAATTTGTTAGTGAAAAATGTTGTATCTTCTTTTGCTACATTTTTATATTATATTTGTTTTTTTGGACCGTCTTTTTGAATTATTTAATATTAAATATAATTATTTTATTAATATTCTATTCGTGTATCTTTTATATTTCAAAGTTATTTTTACATTCTTAAATATACAATATATCTACATTTTAACCTTATTATATAGTTCTTGTTATAATTAAATTACAATAACGTTATGAAGACATTCTTTTATACACATTATGGTCACGTTTAATGATTTTCTACCTCTCACCTTTGGTTTATATACGCTTATAATAAATTCACGTTATATTCATGCATTATCCTGTCATCTCTAAAAAAAATAAAAAATAAATTATGAATGTATCATTAAAACTAAGCGATGAAGTAGATTCTAATAGTGCATTTATACTTTCATCCAACAACAATTTTCTCTAATTCAAAAGATTAGTGTTAACAGAACAAAGTTGCGTTAAAATAATATTTACACAATACAATTGCAATGCAATAAAAATACTATTGCAAGTGCTTATGTACGGACTGTGTTTATACCATAGTGTAACAAAAAAAATGCTTAATGTATAAGTAAAAAATACCTCTGTGATAACTTTGTAAATTAGATAGAATGAGTGTTAGCCAGCATTTTTATTTTTTATAAAAACTGAAAATTACTTCAATTTATTCATAATCAAAAGGAATTTTTGATTCCTGTAAAAATATCTTAGGAAATGCATACAAATTAACTTTAATATATTAATCTTAATATGTTGTAATTGTTGACAAATTCAATATTAATAATGAATTTTTAAATAAAATATATTTCATAAAAATTCCCGTTTAACGTTACAAAATATATATGTGGTTTATCTTATTTTTTTAACATTTTTCATTTATCTAAAGTTATAAGTATATAAATTTATTATTCGTCATCACTAAATCGAAGAAGGATTTAACTTAATATTTCTTAGTCTTTCTCACTATTAATTCGAGAAAAAAATTTACAAATAACATTACAAATAATTATGTGTATAATAATCATAAACATAATTGTTCATATGTTTTTCATTGAGGTTCATGCCACAAACTGTCCTTTCTACTTTGCTTTGATCTTTCGAGTTTCTGTCCATTATTTAAATATTTATAACAAATAAATATATATAAAAAATTACTATTTTTCATACATTTATTTAAAAACAGAGGCAAGTAAAAATTAGTTACTCGAAGAAATTAACGAAAAAATTGCAAATATTTGAAGAAATATGTATTTTTATAAAATACAATTTGAATGAGTTGTGTTGTAGAATTCAAATATTTGTTTATGAGTTTTGATTTTCTTTAATTCAATTCATTTATAATTTTTGCTTTTCTTCTTATCACACCCAGAAAATATAACCCACAACTAAGTATAATGTATAAATATTGTAGAATAATTATTCATACAAATAAATCATGTAATATAATTATTAAATTATGTTAGTTTTAAAAAATAAAATATATATAAAATAATGTTTAATTAAATGTAATTAATTCTTTTGTTATTTGAATATAAATTAATTTCAATGTTTTTATAATGATTTATAATCTTTATGAATGTTAATCACAGTATAATCTTCCAGATCTTCAGATCAAGTGAATTCCGCGAACACTACACCGTCAAGTTCATCAAATTTTAACCGAAATGTTTCTGGTGGAAGCTCGAGCCCTTTAACAGTGTTCACTTTCGATGAGATTCACGTAGAGGAACGGAGACCCAGAGTGCAGACACAGGCGCTGCGGTCAGCCGCTCCAACACCGAGTCCTCAACCCACTCCGAGCCCCGTCCCTGTTCTTGATGATAACTCTAGTTATGAGAGCATCTTCCTTGCTTCGTCTTCCACGTCCTCCATTCCAACAGAAGAGTTATCTCGAGTGAATATCAATGAACAGAATTCAATACAGCAGAGTAACGGGGGCAGTGAGCGATACGTTGCACTTATGGATTACAGAAGTGCTGCGGGCATTCGTAATCCAGCACCGCCACCAAGATCTTCCGGAGAAACGAGATCGTCGACTGGTAACGTTCGGAGATTTTTGACTTTGAGGGAGCAGCAAGTAGCACAGCTCAAAAAAGAGATCAGTCACCCCACTGGAGTGCGTCTACAACTGGGCCGACGAGATTGCAAGGATAGCATCGCATTCGTTGAAACTTATGGAGCGATTTGGTTAGTTGATTTTTATATATAAAAATATTAATGAAATTATTCAGAAGATATTTAAAATAATAAAGTTATCAAGTTTCATTTATGAAAAAAATTTCATTAAACTCATAATTTCTTCTTGGAAAATGTATTTATTTTTATTTTACGATTTTATAGAAGGAAATAATATGAATATAATATTATTTTTATTATTTAAAAGCGAAATAATTAATGAACAATAAGTCTTCTTAAGAATCAACAAGTTAATGATAAATTATTTAATAATAACTATCAATTCCTCTTAATCACACATAATTCATTTTTATTTATTCGTTTTAGTTTATTATCACAATAATTTTGTTCTTATTGGTCTCATAAAATTTCATTAATTATTATTTATTTTTACCATTATAAATTAAAAGCGTGTTATTATTAAATTTATTTAATTATGTTATGAGCATTTTAACAATCCATTTAGTATAATTTTATTTCGATTATCTTAAATTCAAATTTATGTCTCGAATTTATTTAATGTTTATTATTTATTTAAGTTTATCATATTTGCAATATTATTAACAAAATACTATTAATGAATATTCGTTAAATAAGAATTATATTTTAAACAAAAAGTTATTTATGTTTATAGAGTTAACTCCTTTTTGTCCCCTGTGCTTTAAAACAAATTTTAAAATAACGTAATAATTTATTGAATTATTTAAAAATGTCGATAAATATTTTATAATTTAAAATTATCTGAAAATAAATTAGATCAACTTATATAATTATCTATATACAAAACGATTAATTTTTGCCGGTATGATATAATTTTCTGGGTTTCGTTTTAAACTTTATTTTAAACTAATTGTAAATGAAAAAAAGATTAGTAAAAATAATTAATTAACGATAAATATTTTTATAATAAGTAAAATATTGTTATAAAATGTTTTCAGATGATAATAATAATAATGACGATTACGATAATTTATTAACAACATGTTTCATGATTGATCACTGATTGATTGTTTTCAGTTTATGATTCTTTGAATATCATAATGAGGTATTATCATTAATATATAATGAATATTTACCAAGGAAAGAATGAACTATTATTGATAATCATATAAATTATATATAAGAATAAATGCTACTTTAGTTTTATTTTATATTTTACATATATTATTAATGTTATATTAATTTAAACGCTACAATGTTAATAAAAGGTAATCAGTGATAATTACACTACAGTGATAATCGACACATAATTTATTATTAATTGTTAACTACATATAAATCTATAAAACATGCTTCACATTAATTAATATACATTTTTCTTCTAGGGTGGCAGGGTGGAAACAGCGAGAACATCCTTTGTTGTATAATGTACTTCATATCGGTGATTTAGTATTGAGCGTCGCTGGTATTGTACCAACTAACGTTGCAGCTATCAAAAGTATCCTAAAAAATTACTCTTTGCCTCGCGTAAGTATAGAATGAAAATAAATTAAAATTTAATTTATACATATACACTTAATTTTAACCTATTATCAATCAACGATTACTTAAAATTATCATGAATAATTCAATTAAATTAAAATTATTGATTGTAATTTATTATTCTTTTCTATAGGTTGACGTTGTTGTAAAAAGATTACCGCACGCGCAAGTGCTCATTTTAAAAAAAAATACCGACTCGGATGATTTCGGTATCGATGTACTCGAAAACGAAATTGTTGGAGTGTCAGAAGCTGCTCAAACTGCGGGCTTAACACTGTTCACAAGTCCAGTGGACCAAACCATGCCAGATGACAGTAGAGTGACGTGGTCTATTACCGAGTTCAATGGACGCCCTCTCAATATTTTTGATGGCGGAGTTCGCGAGAAACTTGGTGCCGTCGGTTGCGATGTCTCTCTCGTAGTGCAACCCTCGGATCTAGTAACGTCATTGCGCAAAAAATTACGCAGTATACGTGGGCATAAAGCGTTCGTTGCGTAGTGTAATATCTCATGACTAACAATTGGCATACAGGAATGTAATTTTGGAATCGTACAAACTGAAATCACTTCGTACAAGGGTTGCAGCTATTTTATTTGCGATGATTTTGTATGTTCATGGTGCAATTTGTTTTTGTTAATTTTTTATTTTAATTGTATAATTGGTGTGACATTTGTGTATTAAATTTATAAAACAGGGTTGTTGTGATATTTTAAATTGAATGATTATAATGAATTGTAAAGAGAGAGAAAAAATTAAACGATTGTAAATTATTCATAATTTGTAAATAATGCTTACATTATTTTAACTGATGGTATTTTAATTAATTAAATCATTAATAAATATGTAATGAAATTTCATAAAAGTTGATAAAATTAATTATTTTTACACTTAAGATTATTTGAAATATTTCGGAAGTTTGTTTTGAGGCTCTTGGTAATAATCGCCAAGTTTTCATTAGAAATTATTTAGTACGTTTTTGTTGATTACTATTTTTTCACAGATTATATCAAATTATTATTCGTACTTTATTTATAATTTAATTAATGACTAATTTCATGAAATGCGTCATATGAGAATATTTATAAACTTTTGTTTAAAATGCGTATATTTAGTAACCACAACATAACAACCCTGAAAGAAGCGCACAAATTACTTTGTACAAAGATAGATGTAATTTTAAACTATTTATTAAACATTATTATACATAGAATACAATTTCACTATCGTCGAATGCTTGATTGTCGTTGGCATTTAGCATAATAAACCAGACTTCGCGTCGCACGTGTCCAGCGCGCAGAGTTCGATCTAAGTCGGAGAGAGATAAAAAGTATATTCTGTGATATCAATTTTAATAAACATGCGAATGTTTGATATAAAGAAGAATGAAGAATAAAACAGTCAGACAGAATTTACAACAAATAACTTTACAATTTGATTTTGAATACATTAAGAAGACAATTTTTATTTCGCTTAAACGTAGGTTATACTTTCCGTAATTAAATATTAGATCAATTTGGCCCTCAAAGTGCCTATTAGAAATAAAAATGAGCAACATTATTTAATAAATTGTACAGATAATTTATTTAAACGAATTTAACATCAAACAAGTAAATTTCATTTATTCCAATTAATTAATTTTCATTTCATCATTTTAAAACATGTTTCATCTTTTTTCAATGCGCATTTAATAAAGTCATAACATATTTTGGGCTAAAAAAATTATTTTTAACTAATTTAATTAAAAATATTGTTTTTTACCGTTCTAAATTCTTGGAGGATATGCAGTTATTATTTCTGCGTGTACTATTGTTTACACTTGAGGATCGAATTGTCTTCTTTGACCAATGTGACACAGTTTTACCTTTAACCTTTTATAATTCCTAATGTTAACATCTCTTTAAAACATGTCGGCTTTACCAGAAAGAACATTCTTCATACAGAGATAAAAGCTGATGAAAACGATGTATGGATGACTAGCTACAGGAGCTGTTTTGGAAGAGTGATTATTTACAAAATGTGTATCGGTCTCAGGGACATATCTATGGACAGTTCTATATAGCAAATAAATTGTTTAATATTATTTGTACTTACAGATCGAGTGATTTTGTTTAATTAAATAATGTTGCTGATTTCAATTTATAAATAACGTCATTTGAAATCCTAAAAAAATGTATGTGTATAATGAATATACGAACATTGCCGACTGTAATTTAGTATTAGATAGAAATTCCGAGTTAATGTTTTTTATAGTCATACAGTAGCAATTTAACTATCATGTCGACCTTTTTTACTTGTAACAATACCCATCCGTCGATGATTTGTGAAGACGTGAATTTACGACATTATACATTTTTTTGAAGTTCGAACAATACAGTATTGATTGTTCTCACTAACGATGTCTAGTTTTCTTCGTCATAAATTAAATAATATAAATTCTTTCATTACTTTTATGTCTCAGAAAGCAAAATATAGACATAGAAAGTTTTCATAATAATTCATTTTTATTACATTGATAAATTGAAAATTAACTTTCATATAATTTTCTATAAAGGTTAACTTATTTTGCTTCCTAGGATATAAAAATTTACAAAAGGAGAAAAAAAAATTTAATTTAATTTTCTTGACGAATAAAGTTTCTTTCCCATTTGTAGATTAATAATTTATTATTTACAACTTAAAATTAATTTAATTACATTACAATAAGCATGGAACGTAGTTTTTTATCTTCTTACATAAATAAATTTTAACATTTGTAAAAATGTTATTAAAATTATGTTTGTAAAATCAGCTTCGAGTAATTATAAAAGTTTTCTTACGACAAAATACGATGACATTTTTTTTGTTTCTTTATAAAATAAGCACGTCGAAATATTTAAAAAATAAATAAAACGTCGTTTATTTTTTATAGAAAAATACCTTTTATGTAATTTCAAAATATTTTTACAAGCGTTTAACATTTTTGCGACATAAGATTAATATTTACAAAATGAAGGTACTCGATGGTCGAAGAACAATTAAAAAGCTAAATGTATATATTTCTTTAATTAATAAATGTTTATTAATTCACATTAGCGAGATTTCAATTAACATGTCTTAATCGCACAATTTTCAATTATTTAACTTTCAAATTATTTTTCAACTTCCTTCAACACGTATAAAATAAACTTCTAACATTTTTTATTATAAAAGAATCAATTTTTAAACTAAACTAATTAAGAATCTCGTCCTTTACCATTCTAAATCCTTAGTGGATATATATTTAGGACTGTTTTGTGAGTAAAATTGCGAGTACCATTGTCTGTATTTGCGAATCGAACGGTCTTCTTTAACCAATATGGGACGTTTTTCAAACCTTTTATGATTCCAAACGTCAACATCTCTCTGGAACATGACAGTTTCACCAAAGAGAACTACCCTGGCGTAAGGAGATAAAAGCGTTGATGAAAACAGAGTATGAGTAACTCGCTGAAGTAGTGGTCCTAGAGGCGTGACAGTCTGCAAAATGTACATCGGTCCCAGAGACGTTTCTATGGAGAGTTCCACGTAACCTGGACCGAACTGCTCGGCAGTTACATCCAACTTGAGAAGCGAAACTGTGTCAAAGAGCACGATGTTATGCTGTAAATGAGTAGTAGCTCGATGTTTTTTCGTCGGGTCATTAGAATTGGTTTCGTTGACTTCACCTTCCGAGAAATGCGGACGCCAGGATGCATTTGTCCAAGCATGGTACGCCAGCCACGGAAAATCTCCGATCATCATTGCTGGACCGTGTACGGAATTCAAATGGTAGACGTCTGCACCATTTTCTGGGATTTCCTAATTGTACAACAGTTAATTAAAATTATTTATTCTAAAAATTATAAAGAGAATATTGACCATAAGCTGTAATTATTTTTTGTTTAAATGTGTAATACATTTAATATTACAAATTGATTGATGAATTTTTTTTTTAATTAAATGACATTTAAAAATGAAAATGTCTATTTGTATATTAAAATGAAAGATGCAGTATTATCATATATAAAGCTTAATTAAGAGTAGTATCTATACAAGAATAACGATTTATTTTTATTTCTATATCTATGTAAGAAAATTTATTAATAAACGAACAAATAAAAACTATAATATGTTTATCAAAACATAATTGGTTAGATTAATTTGTTTAAAAATGTATATTTTAAAAAAACGTTACTTATCCATAAATATATAATATATAAGATTAACCAAGATGATACCTATTAAAATGTTTTAATTACCAAAATTATTAAAAAATGAATACTAAATGACTAAAAAATAACCAAATTAATGCGAAAGGCAAAAGTAAACATTAAAATAAAAATATTAAAGCATTTAAAAAATTAAACAAATCATTTTTATTAAGATAAAAATATTTTAAATATTTTAATTATATATTTTTTAAAGATCCAAATAAACCAGTGAAATATTCTAATATGTATACAATTATTTTAAGTTCATTTAATTGTTCTAGAAAATTTTTTTTCTTTAAACTTTTAAATATTTTGTAATATTGTGAAAGTATTTTAAAATATTGTGGGTTATTAGAACATTAAAAAATACAGATATAGTAGTATAAAAGATAATATGTTCTGAAATATATTGTTATTTGAATTAAAATATAAACAGTTATAAAATAATACTGGTTTGAATTTTCAGTCAAAATTAATTTCACTGAAAATTAAATGTAATACATTTGAATTATTAATATACATTTATTATCAATAACAAAATATATGACAGCTTAATAACAGGCGATGTTCAAATATTTTTTTGCTTTTCTCGTTTATTTAATAATGTATCGTGTAAATGTCGATATTCTTGTATAAATATCGTTGTTCATGTTCTTTTCCTTTTGTTTTATGCTTGACAATGCAACGTCTTTCATTTACTATTTTAATGTGCAGACAGATTTTCTTTAAAGTGTTTTCTATAAAAATGTTTTTTCATATTACTCTATAAGCATAAAATTAACTGATGTTATTTCTTCGCTGACTATACTCTTGATGAATTTGATTTTATTGATATTATTATAGGAGTTTTATATACCTGTATGTGACAGTTGACGTAAAATTCATTACGGCCCTGGAATCTCCAACTGCCGTTGCTAATTTTTTTGTGGGACTCCGGAAACCAATCTGGCTCGTCATTCTCAGCATGATACCATACGAAAATTAACTTGTTGGCTTCGCAACATCTCCAGGACTTTACCGTAGCTCCTGCTGGTGCTATAAGAAATAATATCTCTCATTTAATGCAATGATCAATTGTGATTTTCAATAAAATTGTGTATACTTTGATCATTTTAATTAGATTAATGTATCCGATTGCTTAATTAATTGTTTAAATGTTATCAATAATTATTTTAGTCTATTACTTATTTCCATTATTTATTACTATTATTTTTATTCATTCGACATCAACTACACCAAGAAATTACGCTTAATAAAATTATACGATTCGTAATTATATTAATTTTAACATGATTTTATATATTTTGTAACATTTTTATTTAAGAACCTTTTTTTGAATATGGTATGTGATCACATTCTCCAGTTTTTCCATTGAAACTCCAACTGTGAAATGGACATTCTAAACAATCACCCCTGACTGTTCCACCAACAGCCATATTTGCACCCAGATGAGGACAATATGCGTCAAGTATCCTGATTATGCCTCTTTGTGTCCTGTTAAGTATAATATATTTACATTAAAAAAAAACACATTTAAAAAGTCATTGCATCATCAAAACTTGATTAAATTTTAAATAAAAATATTCATTTTGTTATATACATAGATGCAAAAAGAATAAATAATTAAGAATAGATAGAACTATATACGGATAAAAGTGATTTGCGAAATTTGACTGAACTTTGAAAAAAGGTCACTAGTGAGCAAATTTTATATTTCTCTTAACAATTATTGATAGACGTATAGCTAAAAAGTACTGTATACAAAAGAGTACTGTCATGTTTAATACTCAGTTTACATTATTGTATTTTACTTTTTGAAATATGAGTTTATATTAATAATTATGATAAACTACCGATAAAGTATGACAGATAATTATAAGCAACCAATAAAAAAATCATTAAATGAACTAATTTATTGTAGATTATAATAAGAGAAAGACATATATATTGTTGTATCAATGTAATTTAATTTATTAATGATTAGCTTTCATGTTGATAATTAATTTCCTGCTATTAATTTGCAGTTATTAAAAGTTATTGATTTATGAATCATTACATTATATTGATTGTATTTTATTGAGTCTTCCTTAACAATTATTATTTATTAATACAAATAATTCTTAATATATATGATAACAAAAACGTGACAAACGTAAATGGCAAAAATGAATTAAAAAAAGTAAACAACAAAAAATAAAGTAATAAACATACAATTTATAAGATGTTTTTAATCAAATTTGCGTTTAATAAAGACAAAAAAAATTGAATCAGAAATAAAAATAATATTATAAACGTGTTGCTCATGTGTAAGGTAAATCTAAAACTTTACCGTATCCCACTACAATGACTTTTTTAGTATGCAAAGAGGCAGCTGAACGAAAAAGATTTGATAGATAAAAAAATAGGATGTAATGAAGTTCTATATTTACAGTGATGTATGCGCACCGAAGGTCGACTACATACCTGAACACTGCAAAATTCTCGCCGAGGGCAGACACGTGTTTTACCTGTCCCCGCTTTAATTGCGAGCTTTCAAGAAGCGCAAACCAGCCGTTAGGATAAACAGGAGGCAATTCTCCCACTGCCCGGCTCTTCGTCATCGAGCCTGATGCGTTCGAATGTCTGAAATCCTGCGGAATTGATTAGATTTCATCTTTAACACATTTTTATTTTTGTCTATTTTTATAATTTTATAACTTTATTTCCAAAATGACCTCGCAAAATAAAATTAAAAGTAGCGAAATGAATTTCTTTTACAGTATTTTTCAACAGTAATATTTTTCATGCATTAAAAAAAGGTTTCATGGGTCAAAATTTAAAACGTCATAAGAAGTATTAACTAAATTTTTATTTTGAAGATTATGATTGCGAACTTTTAAAATGTTTTTATTGATATTCACACATATTGAAATTGTTTTAAAGAAATATTTTATATATTTACGTCGCTGTTCTTTTTTTATCAGCTTCATTTTTAAACGTGTATATACAGTAAATGTGTTATTAAACTAGAATAATTATATTATATAGAATAATTGTTAATTCTTCATAAGTCAAAGCTGAAATCATCATTACATAATTTATCAGTTTTTATTTGAAATTATCAAAGTTTATAAAACTAGTGAATATATTGCTCTTTGAAATTGTTTATACATTTTACGAACGCGTTTAATTATTTTTCATCGTTAACATTATTATTCTTTTATTTGTGAATAAATACAATTTTTATGTTTAACACGCGAAATTCAATTTTTGAGTTGGTAAAAATGTATAATAAATAAATAATGTATATTTGAAGACTTTCTTTAGTTTACGTATTTTTTAACGACAAGTATTTCTACTTCCTGGTTGTTTCGGTTGTAATATTTTTTTGTTTTTAAATTAAAAGCATTCTGAATGTTTCATGGGTCAGGATTTCTGATCATAATGGAATTTCTTGATCAGGACGAAAACAGGAATGTGATGTTTACGTCAGGTTTCTTGATGTGTCTAATTAGGACGTGAACAAAAATCTTGATTGAAAAGAATGATGCTATTAAATACGTACTTTTAGATTATATATATCAGTAAAATTTTGATGAAGATTTTGATCAGAATTCGAGTCAAATTTTGAGTTTGAGGCTGAGCGTAATTTTATATTTTCCATTGAAAATGTCATTATTACAAAAATTTCACTTTTCATTTTGCTCACTCATTTGAAACAAAGAAAGTAAAATATTTGTTTTTAACTATGAAAAAAGTGTTGAATTAAAATCCTTTGTTTTTAAAAATTAAACTGTAAAATAGTAAACAAAATATGGAATGTTTAAAGTTTTATTTCCGTAGAAATTGTATAGTTTCAGTTTTGAGTATTTATTATAAATGTATTAATGGGACAAAAAGATAAAATAATTAAGTTTTAAAAATACCTGTGTAATTAATGTAAAGTAAATACCCCAACAATACTTATATGTCTATTAATTATCGTCTGAAAAAAGCTGTTTTATACAAAAATATATATTGATGTACTGATCTTATAAATTATCATAGATTTTCATATATAAACAATTTAATTTTATCATAAATTAATATATTTACACAAGTAACAATTTAAATACGAATGATATAAAATACTTGATATAATTATAATGTGTTATTATATTACTTTTAATTAATTATGAAATATGTACTATTAATTATTTAAAAATTGTTGTTGTTCTTAACAAATTAACCTCTTTTTGCGGAAAATTTGTTTATACAAAAAACTTATATGTTCTGTAAAGTGACTGCGTGGTCATTAAAACAGTCAGTGCGGCTCTCAAAAAGTTAAATTACAAGTTATAAAAAGTTTATATGGTAATCAATTGAAATATTTATCTTATTTAATGAATAATTTCTAATAACACTGTTTAACTTGTATTATCAAAAACAAAAAAAAAAAAAAAAAAAAAAAATAC
>JABFOX010001191.1:0-13567 GCA_022817665.1 Axea sp. ZL-2020
GTCTCCTTCGCTCACTGGGGCAGATTTGCCACCGTTGGATTAAAAGGGAAAGTTCAAGAGATCGGAAGATGAATTCTACCTATTATATGCGTACCGTTTAAAACTTTTGATTAATGTACAATTCGAAAAAACATTGTTTAAATAAACCTTGTATACTTTGTAACGTAGAATTCAAAATTACAATAAACATTTAGGTTCTCATTTAACATCGCTCCACCCCTCAGGGAGTGTCGAGGTAGGTTAATTTGCACACAAATGAAAAAAAAAATTTAACGCGGGTTTTTCAGTTCTGTGTTTCTGGAGATAAATTTATATGTACATTTCAGATAAATAAAATATCAAAATACAAGACCGATTTTGATTTTGAAGCCATGACAATAGCGTATCAACCTTAGCAGGTAATCCAGTCACGTAAACTCAAATGACTGCAATTCATGTATAAACTGAAATCATGAGGCCTAATGTCAAATCAAATGATAAGTCTAACGTGAAATATTATTTCAAATACTATTCCATCTGACATGATATCTACCTGCCCATTTTAATATCAATTATCATGTGCTTATTTTTATAAAGGAGCTTCTTTTTCACGTCAATTCTTGTTTTATGTCTAACTTATATTAAATCAATGTATCACATTCATACTGCAGATTCATCGTAGGCACTGTAGCTCCAATTTCAGATTGTCAAGTTGGAAAACCTCTGTTTTAATTTTTTTTAGCGACTAAAATTAAGCTTATGAAAATTGTATTGTGTGGTTAAACTGCAACTTTGCTTTAACTGCGATTTTAGTGCGACTAAATGTGTGGAAACTTTTGTCCACGATAGTTTTTTATACAAATTGTATATTACAAATTTTAATGTACCTCTGTATTAACATTAAATATTTATATCTTCGATCTCCCAATTTTCATCATTTTTATGGAAATATTATACGTTGCACCAATGATAGAAAACTGACCGTGTGTGGAGCATATTACATTTTTTGTAAAAGGTGCAAGAAAATCAATGCTTTTTATTCCTAGATAAGCTATACTTAGGTTTTAGATTACATCAACTGAGTAGTAATATTTCATTATTGTTCTACAAATAACACCTCAGGGCAATAATAGAATCGTTCCAGCCTTGTTCTACAACCAGTTACTTAGTTCCAGTTGAACAAGATTAAAAAGCAGCAATTTTCATTCACGGCATATTAATTGCAAAATCCGTAAATAGAATCATATACATTTGTAACATCCTTCAAAATATTTTAGGGACACCGCGAATGTCGATTATATTAATGGCAAACGAGAATATCTTTTGGATGAGCGTTAAAATAATCTTATCGTTCTACTAGAGAATATGCAAACAATTGACTTATATTGACTCAAATAAATGTTTGATTATATTATCTATTAATATCATTTTGTACTTTGATAGTTTATTTTCTGTAGCAATGCTTCGTTATAATACTTTTATATTTTATGTAATTTAATCTTTTTACTTATCAATGTATTAATGTTTTTTGTACAACGTATTATGTTCGTGTTGTGTCTTTTACATGTTTTATTACTATACCATGCTCTAATATATTTAATAATCAATTAAATTAAATGAAATCAGAATCTTTTGTAAATTATAAGCCTGATATCTAATAATATTAGTTTATCGAATTCATTTGAAACTGCTGCATTTGTGATTTTTAAAAACTTTAAAAGCAGGATCCATCCAAAAGGTGTTTATTTGCAGGAGTTTCATTACAGTTTATAACAAGTTAGAAATTTGTCAGAGACATCATTTTACAAAGTTCCAACACTGCAATGTTACTTGTTTTGATTAAATATCCGTTCAGATGCAAATTAGAGGTATTTAAAACCTTTCCCTATTTTTCATTTATGGTCGAAACAGACACGTTCTCATTTTGTTTCAAAATTCTTTTTTGTTTGGTTTAATAAGCCCTCCGTAATCGAATATTTCATCTTTCGCATTACCTTCTTAATTTTTAGGGGTGTAAATATAATACATTATTATACCATAAATTTAAAATCGATATAGATACATTTATTTGTTTGTTTTCATTAAAAAATGTTCGTTTTGTCTACGAGTTAATTTTGCAATTTGCTTAATTTGAATTTATATTTTTCTCATGAAATATTTCACAATAAATTGTAATTGCAATGTTGAATTTATAGCATCTAAAATACGCTGTTTACTTGTGTTGTAAGATAATATAATAATTCTTTATGTCATATTTTACCGATATAGCTTGCCATGCTAACACATAGCATGTTATCTTCACAATGTTTACATAAAATTAAACTAAATTCATAATGGTACCATATTTTTCAGAATTATACAATCAAGCTGCAAATTTCAATATCCCAAAAACGTTTATTATTATCTCGTTTAACAATACCATAGTATACCACCGTTTAATAATACTTTATAGTTTTAATTATTCAAGAAACACAATTAAGATTCAGCGAACTACACAACATATTGACTAATTTTTAAATGTGTACTAAAAGAGATATATATGTGCATATTGTAATTAAAATAATTTTTCAAATTGGGAACAATAAACGACAAGTTAAAAAATGCTACATGCTCGTATAATAAAAAAAAGAAACATAAAATGTGTTGAGTATAATTAAAGTAAATTTTAGTGAGCACATTTATGTTTTCAAATTAATTTTGTTACATTTATTTATTTATTTATTTTTGTTTTTAACTTTTTACAATCCCTATGTATATAATTCTAATTTATATTAAACAAAAATTTCTTTTATGATTTACTTTTAAATTACTTCTACGTAATTTATGTATATGTTATTCTATTAAAGCATTCCATATCATAAATCTAATCAGACATTTGTTATAATAAGTGATTATCCAATATTATTTTTTACACTGTGTTTTCAACAGCTTATAAAACAAAGGTATATTAAAGAGTACAGATATTAGACTAAGAGAAAATTAAGTTAATTTTTAATTGCATGCATGAATTAAAAAATAAATGCATACAATTTTGAGGTTTGTAACAAAAAAATTGTTAAATAGTGAAAATGATATTGCTAAATGTTCATAAAAGTACATTATTGCTTTATTTTCTCAATAAATAAAAAACTGAGTGTTTATTAAAGGTGCATTTTATCTTCTATCGACATTTTTGAAATACGTGTGATAATCATAGTCATATTATATTTTCCAGAACAATCATAGTTTTATTTAGTAATTCCAAACTTATGAAATGTTTATAAAACGTTGTTTTAAGATAAGTTGCATATTTATTTCAATTTATTGAATATAAATTGAAACAAATAAACATCACCATCAATTGAAATTAATTTTATAAACTGCGCTGTTCTTAATATTTTAACATAATTCAAACGCAATTAGATGGAAATTAAATAAACTCGTTCCATCTGATTTCGTTAAAAAGCGCAAATATAATTACATATAATTTAAGTGTAACAATGAGTTCGGAAATTCGTACTGTTTTGAAATAAAGTTACAATAACAAAAAATGTCTCGCTGAACCTCTGCGTTTGACTGGGGTAAAGTTTGTCCAATTTTGTGATCAACGAGAACCCGAATGTCTACAAGTATATTACCAAAGTTTCTATTAAGAGAATGCAATCAAATTAAGAGAATGTCAAAGATCGATAAGGCGAACAAGTTTCAAGTCGCGCTCGCTGATGACGTCCCTGAAACCAAAGTACACCTTTAACACGTCTACACATACACATAAACTAGGTACTTCATCCCCCTATTTACTTTCCACCCCCATTTGCTGCGAAGCTAACAGTGTGTACAACTCGGGAGTACGAATTCGTCTCTCTGTCTCGTTTCCTCGCTCTCAATGGCTCGAGGTCTCTCGACCTCCTACTTTGTTGAAAGCTGACAAACTAACGGCAACGAGAGCACACTGCAAACTGCTCTACACCGTTCCTTCTTTCGCTCGCTGTTTTTTCTCTTTTTACATCTCTTTCTCCATTCTTTCACCTTCACCACACCCCAACCGTCCCGCACCCTTCAAACCAACTCTTATGCCTTTACAGGTATCTTTTTCTCACTCCCTTCTAATGTGCTCTAGACACTCTTTTTCCTTCTACTTTTTTGCTTAACGAAAGCACCACCTCCTTGTAAAACCTTTGACGGTTTCTCTCATATTTTTACCTCTTTCGCTCTTTTTCTCTTTCCCTGTCTTTTTTATTCACTTTGTCTATCTCTTTTTTGTTTGTTCCTCTCATTCTACCACGCAAATTCGCGGCACAGAAAATCGCACTATACCATGACACTTCTTCCATGAACTCGTTCTTGCGACTCTAACCTAAGCACGGTGCAACGTCGAAGCATTCTCTTCCGACGCATTTTTATCTTGAAACAGCAAAACAGCACCTCCGTTTTCTCGCATTATTCTTCGTTGCCGTCTCCTATCGTTTCTTTAAGGTGATTTTTTCAACTGCGATGTTCTTCGGGGTCATGATAACTAATGATATAAATAATTCCAAATTCATAATTATACGTTAAATTAATCCAAAGCAATTTACACACAACTTATTAAATTCTTGATTAAAATAACGTACTTTTTACGAATTCTTACAAAACTGCAATTTTAATCAAAATTTACAGTACATCACAAACCAAAAATTGTAACGTTTCATGATAGCTGTATTAATTTTTTGCTCTCGCACAGTTTTTATTATTAAGAATTAACATCAATCACTGTCACTTCGACTAGCAATTCTACCTCAATCAAACAAGTGTCTGACACTAATCTAGAATATTTATTTTTAATCTTAAACATACGAATATCACCAACGCAATACGCCCTAAAAAATCACCTAAGACTGTCTAGGAATTTATCTGAGACGTATAATTAGGACCTAAATTAGGTTCTTGAAAGAGATTTCACCTAGTTCTTAACTAATATTTGAATTTATAAAATAAGCATAGATGAAAATCCAGCTAGATTTCCAACTAACATGCATTTTTATTCAAGAAAATTTGCAAAAGTTTCAAATTCCTAAATAGGATCTTCACAATATTTTGATGATAATATTTTGTTTAACAACCTGATAACTGAAACACACTGAATGGACAAATACTTGATTCAGAATTATATTACCTATGCACAAACCAAGTTGTCGTTTTATTTTTTAATGAATGTCAAAACATACAAGACAATTTAAAAGGAAGAATGTTATATCGCTTCATTTTGGGTACTGTAATGTCTGTTTCGTTCGAAGGATCGATTAACAGAAATTTAAGAAAATCAAAATAGTCGTCAGTTTATACCAATCTATATTGCATAAGTTGAGTTCCAAGCGAGCACCATATTTGAGTCAAGTTTCAAAACACGGCTAATGAACCATAGCCTTATCAGAATGAGACATAGACCCAATTAAGTTAACTGCGGCTAGCCAATTGGAGTCTCATATTCGAAGAACATTTTTCTAATAATGTGAAATAAGCATAAAATTGCATTTGCAATGCTACATTCAATAAATGAACGATGCATTGCAAATTAGAAAAAGACGTTCACATTTTTTTAAATATCAAATAAATACTTAAAATTAACACGTTCATAAAGAAAGTTTTTATATATACTTTATGATTATATTATAACATTAAATTGCTCCAACATGAAAATTTTTACCAATAATTATATGTATCAGATAATAAATTTACAATCGTTATACATTAATATAAACTTTTTATTACTTTTGATAGTAATTTTTATGTCGAAGAATCTTACAGTCTCAAAATACAATATTTAATGATAGCAACGTATATGGACAAGCATTAAAATTTCTAATATCAAATATAATAAATTATATATTTATATATTTCAAATTTTATGTATTAAAAATATATTTATAATTTGCTAGACAGTTTTACAATTAATATTAAAATAGTTCATTTATATTGTAGCGTTTATTTATGTAATTAGTAAAATATTTAAACATCACTTATTAATAAAAATGGTACCATCGATATCATACCTCGGTAACAATAGACTAGACCGACATTCTATGTTTCAAATGATACAATGTTTAAAACTACACAAGTGTAATCAATATTCTATTAATATTTTTTGTAAGAATATATTAAACTATTCTTCAATAAAAAGACGGAATTTGTATTTGATAAATAACTCGTCCATCAAATTCTTACCCAGTTTACACGTTTTAGTTCAGAACAAAACATTTAATAATTAATAGAAAGAATTAAATTACAATAATAAAAAAGCATGCTTAGTATTAATATTCATTTAGAAGCATTAATGTTAAATTCATTATTTTCATAATTTTCCATCGAATATTCTATTATTTTCTAAATTACTTGCTGCTCATAACATATCCCAAAATCCGGAAATGAAAATGTCAGAGCACATGCATTTGTACTAATAATTTTATATTCTAAAGTTTAACTGTGTAATTTTAATCCTTCAATTCGTAAATGTAATAAACAATTATATCAGCATCGAAAATGTTTTTTGTTTCGCTTTATTTTCAACTATAATTTTCGAATCGTTTAAATAAAACGAAAGAATGAACGAAGCGTAAAATTGTATTGTATGTTTACATTTAAAATTGTTCTCTGAAATGTATTTTTAACTTTATTTTTAACTTTATCTTATAAAATTATTTTATAAATGTAAAAATATATAAATAAAGGACTTAATCCAATAAACACTAGTAAAAAATGTGAATTCTTGTCAAATGTGCAGTTAACTAACAATGAACGTGTAAACAATATCAAAGTCATAAAAATTAAAACGTGGTTTTACAAAGACAACATCGGTTTTACGTACAGATTCGAACAAATACAAAAAAAGAAAAGTTTATTTTTTATATCTTCGTTCAATACTAACAGACTTATTAAACAAATAATGAAATAATTTTAAAGTAACATTTTGCAAGAAATTAATACTTATATCATGTACAGATAAATTTAAAAAATATACATTCCTCCTGTAATACTTCCTGGTGCCATATTTTTGAATCATGCAATTATATATCTGCGTTACTGATATTATAATTTATATTAAAAATAATAATTATTTATATTTAACAAATAATGCTTAAAATACAGTACCCATATACAGCATGAGTAGACATTTTTACTTTGTCTTGAATTATTTAAAACTATTAATTAAAAAAATAGAGTGGCATACTTAAATCTTTTTATATAATCATGACAAAACAAAATATACAAAAGGTGTTCAATGATTCCTTAGAAAAAGGAGGAAAAATGAGTTAATTTTTAGTAGATTTTTTTTAAACGTAACTAACTACGAACTGAATATAGCTGAAACTGTATCCTCAGTCTGATGAAAGATGACGCTTACTAAATGCACACCTTGTTTTAGATTTTCTAAGGATGTACTGGACGCCACCATATATATTTTTCAAAGTTTTATAAGTCTTCTTTTGCAATTACACTGAAAACAATTGCACAATATTCCGTCGACGGATTCATCAGTACTAATATTCATTTTATTTTATATCAGTTATTATAAAATATTATAACGTAAAATAATACAAATATTTTGTATTGATAGTAATCTATCAAAAAAATAGAAATAAAACATAATACAAAAATAACAGTCTAACTTTTTGAAAAACTATATTAAAAAAAATGTACATTGTTTGCGATGTCTCTTTGTATTTTGTAAACAACAATTTCTTAATTAATAAAAGTAATTTAATACAATTATTTTTTATTGTAGAAAGATTTCTTTTTTGTATACGAAAATACGTATTCTTCCTAAATTAAAAAATCACCGGTCTTCTTCAAACATACCGTCAATAAAATCACAAACAACACAATAAAATCAGTCAAAATAATAGAGAAATGAATAATTACAAATTATGGATTGAGGGCTGAAATGTTGCATGTGTATCACTGATGCATTGATTGTTATTAAAAAGCAATATTCAACAATCATCATAACATGTAATTTAAATATCACATGTGTGGTTCAGAAACACATGATGCAAGATTATAATTAATAAAACTTAAACAATACAAAAAAATGGTGGGAATATACCAACGTATAATGTTTCCAAAATTAGACACGTAAGTTTAACGAACTTCAGTTTCTTGGAATCTTTTCGTATATTTATAACACTTGATATTTTTATTAACATTTGACTTTTCTCCACACAACCTTTTTTAATTGGTCTAGTAACTAAAGTTAAACTAGTATAATATCGCTACCTTATCATGGCTGCATCTTTAACGCAATAAACAGAAAACCTTATTTTCTAATTTAAATACTCGTTCAATTGATATTCATATATTTAGATATAAAAGACATTTTTTAGGCACAAAAGTTGTTAAGTTGTTTGCGAGTGTTTAAGTTACCTTTGCTTGTATTTAATTTCTTTAAGAAATATATTTCAATTTCAGATACCATCGTATTATTTCCTGATTAAGTTGCATTTTTTTATCAAGTCAAATTTTTAAACTGAAATCCATTAAGCTATACAATTTAACTAAATTCCTTGCTCGAACAATCCAAAACTCTTCACAAAATACTATTTGTTACTTACTTGAACAATGAGTACAGTTGCGTGATGTACATCAAGAATAATTGAAGGTTTGATAGATAATAACAATGGCATATTTTATAAACGTCCGCCTACCGTGAATAAACCATTTTCGTCTAAAAATGAATCAAGAAATTTGATGTTACTACATTGCAAATACTGTTCTCTCTTTAATAAATGAATTTCAAATTTTAAATACCTAAATTCGAATTGAACACATTTCAAAATCAGATAACGTTACGGTGCACTAATTCAAAACAATATTGTTTGTGTTGTTTCATTTTATATGCAAAAAATAAACTTTTTGCTTCGTAATTGTGCTTACTTGAGGCAATTTAGGCGGGAAAAAGCGTTGTGACTGAGATGATCAGATCGGTTCGTGCAACGGTTAAATGGGAGATGAATATGTTCTCAGCAAAAAAAATATTTTCTTCATCACAATTTATCTACACCAACGCGACTGACGACCAATTCCCAAAGCAATGTACATGGCATTGAACCTTCTCGGTACATGTTTCTTCATTTTCGATTCGGAAATTCATGTATTTTCCAAACACTGGTTATAATATAACGTTTTAATTTGTTACACATAGAAATTAATTCAAAACCCATTTTTACGCGAAGATTACGAGAAAGATTTGTTTTCGTAATGCTGGAACGTTTGATTTCGAAGTAATTTTATCTCGAGAAAAACGCGGTAGTTTGAAATGAGAAGCATTGCCCCTTAAATTCGTTTCACATACATGATAGACGACAACAGCACATATGGAGGATTAAAAAAATCTGTATAAAGTCGAAGAGATGGCACCACCAGTACGTTTCGAAAGTATTTTCAGTTTGTGGCAAAGGGTAAATAGAAGACTAAAGAAAAGCTATTGAAATGATTTAGTAAATCCGCATTTTCGAGCAGAACAGTTTATAAGTGATTTAGAATTTTAAACACAACTAAGATGACAGACAGTTTAATCATTTGAACAGAATCGGTGAATTGTGTCTTAAATTAGCATTAATATACATTTATATATGAGATGAGTGCCGCATTTTCTAACAATTAGAAAAATAATACGCTCAGGCTTTTAAAGAGTAATTTAAACAACTTTAATGCCAACCTGTTTTTAATTGATATTAAGCAATAAATATAATGGGCAATATTTAAGACGAAGTAATGAGAACTGCCGCAGAGTAAAAGACATATATAAACGATTCTTATCTAATATATTTTTCACAAATTAACACCAAAGCGCAATTCTGCGTTTATAAAAGAATATTTTACCATGAAATGTCATTTTTTATTAAATATCAGAAAAGTATTATGAGTTTTAAGTATTTTTTAACACTGGAAATGAAAACTCAGTGATATATTACAAATTAAGCATATAAAATATTTTTGTTTAACTGTATTTTTAAAATTGTTTAATGTCGGTAATTAAGCTTTAAACATTATCTTAAGAGGATTTCACAATCAATTTTACCAACATCAGAGATTCTTCAGATCAAAATTAATTGCAAGTAAATTGTTTTATTTAAGGAGCAATTACTAAAAGAGTCAAATTCATTTTTGAAATAAAAAAAGTAAAGAAAATGAATTGTAATTAAATTCTTTCTAAACCAAAGAACCAAATTATATTCGTTCAAATAACAAGATAGATTGTACAATAATTTCATATCCTGTCAACAGAAAACTTATCCTCCTGTAAGCCTTACAAACAATTCGGTAACTGATCTATCCTGTTTTTCTCTTTTTAAAAACATCACAAACGTCGTTCATAAATGTTACTCATTGCGCCACCTGTATACGTAACGCCAAAACTGAAAACGTTTTCGACTTTACCGTTCGAGTTTCGTCGATAATCAAACAAAGAAAAATACTTTCCTAATAAAAGATAGATCGTGCTGTTTGTTGCGCATGCGTAAGGGTGGTAGAATGTAAAAAAGATAAAGAGAGAGAGGGAGAAAGAGAAATTATTCAGTCCAAATAATAGCAACAAGGATACTGTATATACACTCAACTCAAATGTATGATTGATCCATCACATTGGTCGTGGTAGGTGGCACAAGTGAGGTTTTTAACTCAGTCGTTGTCGAGTCTGTCAGCAGTGTATAACCGGTGTGTCGTTAATTGTCAAGCTAGTAGTCATAGTGTTGTTTTGATAAGTGTATAAAAAATATTTTAATTTAAAAAAATATTAATTTAGTGTATGTAAGACAAGCTTAAAAATACAGAGCGAGTCTGGATCGTCTGACGGCTTCGTAAGATGTGTACAAATCAGTTCTTGGTTTACAACACTGCTAGAGACGGCAGTCTCAAGAAACTTAAGGTGAGTTGTCGACCTCAGCGTCTGTCTGATAACAACTGACATGCTGTCGCAGCATAAAACGCATGTTAATTGTTATAGGATCTTTGTTTCCACTTAAGGTAAACGCTCTTTAAAGCGATAAAAATTTAAACCAATTTTATGTTGATTCAGAATTATAGAAAATCAAACATTAATTATAAATTAAAAATCATAAGTTTAATAAAATGTGTTTAGATGAAATTCATAAAATTATATCCTACGTTATCTATGGAATAAATTTTAGTGTAATAACAAAATTATTAAGAGTAAACTGAAATAAATTGTGTGGTCATGTTTTTCAGACAAATTTAAATTAATTGTTTGCAAATAAATCTATTTCCAGGTTGCAAAACTTTTTTGTTGTAGTGTAATAATTTTGTTGTAATTGCCATATTAATGAAATATCTTAATATTAACTAATCTATATGATACATTGGAATATTTATATATTAATGTTTTTGTTCATATATTTGTTAAATTTTACAGTCTATTTTTTACTTATTATTTATTCATTGCATTTGCTATATTATTGAAATATCATATTTTATTATTTTATTTTTTCATTAATATATTGAATATATTAAAATATGATTTAATGTCTTTATTTATAAAATGTAAATATTTTGTGTGTATTTTTTAAATTTTACTATCTTAAAATACTTTACATTGAAATTAAGGTGTGTGCATAAATAAAGTTTATTGCTTTTAGTAGTATAAGCATATTTATAGATGCATATTTAAAATTATAACATTGCATAATTGAAGAAAATAATCAAGGGTTGTGAAAGCAATCCTGATGAGCCAAGGCAATCGGGAGACACGCGATACTCTTTTCTCGAGTTTTGATGTGATATATGTTTATTTCTGTCAAAATTGACTGCATTTTTAAAAACATGACTTCCGATTAGATAAAGACTGATAAAATAATTGTCACAAAACAAAATTCCAAATCTATCAAGACGATCACTCTTCGCTTAAATAAACGTGTTTTTAGATTTAATAACGTACGATTTATTTTATTGTGTTAAATCACATAGTAAATGCGCAGTCAATGACAACCAATATATCTGGGGAGATTTAAATCATATTACTTAATAATTCTCAGTCCATAAATCTGATTACTTTAATTTCTTAATTAATAGGAGTAGGTATAAAAATCTATACTGCTTTTGAAAATATTACACCACAATATTAATTCCATAATTACATCATAATTGATGGGGGAGGGGGAATACTGTTTTTGATATTTTGACACAAAGAGCTTTATAAAAATAGGAATGCATAAAAAATGATTACATTCAAAAGAACTAAAACTGGTCTTTCTGTAGTGAAGTTAATAATGTTTCAAAATTAGAGCTTCACATCATTCAGAGTATAACGGTCAAAGAAAGGTGCAGTGACCGTCATAAAATCTTTGTTTTTTTATATTTATTCTTTAAAATGTACAAACCAATGAAAAGTTGTTGTTTAAATATAATGCATTGAAGAAAATATATTACTAATTAAATTACTAATATTATATATATTTTCTATATAAAAATTAATATAAAAAAGTATATAATTTGGTATATATTTGTAATATGTTTTGGTATAAATTAAAAAATCTATTTAATGCAATTTATTATTCACACTTTATTATTACATTTGAGTTAAATTTATTAAAACGAGCAAAACAATTCATAACAATTTTTTATATTTATAACATTGCAATCTGTACTATTTTATAGTTAGTACAAAATAATTAATAAACATTTTTATATTTATAACATTGTAATCTGCGTTAATTTATAGTCAGATTTGTATTATACCAAACCTACTTGGAGTAAAATAAACTTACATAAGTTAAAGTTAGTTAAAATGTGTATTAAATACTAAAATTACATTATTATTGAACTGGTAACTTCACCAACCTACAGTATCAGAAATTGCATTGTATTCTATAACAAATGTTTATAAATTAGAAATTACATGATTCAAATATAATTATAATTACTTTTTATTTACATAGAATATTTATTTTATTTGTATAAACATAGAAAAAAAATATATATACATATTTATACATATACGTATACACACATATATATATATATATATATTATTATTTTTATTAATGTATGATTTTTGGATGTATCTTCATACCCAATTGTACATTATGAAAGTTATTATAACTCTTGTTTATTTTTGTCAAAATTGAATACAAAGCATTCAAAAAAATTAGTAATATAAAAACTATCCAAATGAATATCACTTAGTTTAATTAATTATAAACCTAATTTCTTTAATCGAAATTATTTAATAACTAAAAAAGGGTGTTTCATTTGACAAAGAATATTGAAATAAGATTTTAAATACTGTCTCGTTTGCTGTTTATGCATCGTTGTATACAATATAAAATATTATGGAATAAACAATAAGTGAAAAACATGCTTCTGGATTAAATTTTCTACATAAATATATATTTATGTATTTTCTTTTATGGGCAATGGGTTTAAATTTACATGTATGTATATAAAAATATATAAAAGTATACGATAGCTCAAAAAGAGATTACTTATAGATAACAGTTTTTTCATTGATCAGTCTACCTAGTTTTGACTCACCAATATAAGGAAAAATAAGTTCGTGAAATTAACACATTTACACATTCTAGTCATAGGATTGTTTCTGCACACACACATATTTATG
>JABFOX010001192.1:0-13559 GCA_022817665.1 Axea sp. ZL-2020
ACAAACTATCAATAACTATCAATAACTATTGAATGAATTATATTACTCAAACAGGTAGTTTTGCTTTTCATTGTATACATGAATGATCTATGTAAATGATGTATTAGTTTGAGGAAAAACAAATCCATTATTTTTGCCTTTATGTCAAGTCTGTATTTAGTATGGTTCACAATGTCCGATTTAGGTAAAATATGCAGTTTTGTTTTATAATTTGTTGCTATTTTAAAGATAACTTCATGATGCCTCTCTCATAAAAGAGGCAACACCTCTTGGGTGTCTCACAACACCTTTACTGTTGGTCAATTCTAGCCACTTCAATCGCTGTTGGTCAATCACTGGCTTCAAACGATCCAATTGTTAACAGTAAAAGTTCGAATTTAGTGTTTGCCGTATGGAAGCAGCTCGTAATAGATGATTCCTTTCCAGTCCTACTAAATGCACTGCACAACCTTCTTTGCCGTTTGAACCGCTTCACCGCGCTTTGACCATGATTGTTTTCACATATTATTGTCGTATGTGATCCATTTCTCATCCCCGGTCACCATCCGTTTAAGAAATGGGTTGATTTTGTTTCTTTTGGCTAAGGTTTCGGAGATGGAAATTCGATCTGCGTTTTTTTGCATCAATTCACGTGGCACTGAAATATCGAACTTTTTTTTTTTAATTCAATATTATACAGGTGGCTTAAAACTGTTTTGTTAGATTTTTAGCTTCTGGGCAATGGTACGATTGCTAATCTGCCGGTCTACTTTGATCATTTCCATGATTTTATCGACATTTTCTATGACAGATCTACCTATGAGAGGTGCATTTTTGATATCAAAAATACCGGAATGGAATCAACGAAACCAAAATTGCACGTAATCGACTATGACAGTGTGGGGCTTATAAACACCATACATAATTTCAGCCACCTGGCTTGAATTATCAAAGCAAAATTGTAAAATATACCGAATTCTCTCCTCATTAACCTCCATCTTTTACAGCTTATTACTCACAATTGAATCGACCAATCAAAAAACTATAACACATTTTGTATAATACGGAATGTAACTTTTCCAACGAACACAAGTCTGAATTTGTTCAATTAATATTTTACGAGATATATGTAGCTACAAGCTGTCTAACGAAAAAATAATGGATTATTTTTTCTTCAAACTAATATTCCATCTATACAATCCTGATGTGTTATATGAACTTGATATAATATTTTATATATATATTCATGTCTTTTGTATGTACCATGTTGCCATGTATACTATACAAATACTTTACTACTGCATTAATTATTTATATGCGTGGTATGAAGTGTGGAAGACCGCTTATATTCTGTAATAGTAATGCTAATTCTTATTTTACCACTGCAATACTACAAACAACTGTATGAACATTATTAATGTTAACACAATGTTTTTTAAGATTATCAAAATTTCTGCTTGAAACAACAATTATATTTTTATATGCGTTTTATGAATGCCAAATATTTTATACAGTTCATACTAATCGTATAATTTATTAAAATTACCATATATTTATTGTACTTAAATATCGAAATGTATTTGAGAATAAATATTTGACTGACGATCGAAATGCTCCAGATTTATATACATTTTTTCATTAAATGTTACATGAAATTCTTACAGCGTACAAATCAATCTAATTTTATTTTATTCAAATATATTAATAAAACATTCTTAATATTTTTATCACAGTTTAGATTTGATCGTAATTGAGTCATACTTTTATATCTGAATTTATTTGTTTCAATGTTTTTAAATTATTTCTCATTTATTGTTGTAGTTTTTAATATTTTTATTGTTATAAGCTTATTTTTAAAATACTTTAACGCACATACGAAACACTGTTAAAAATACTATTTTTACCGGAAATAACTTTTATGTTGTATGTATACTTGTTCCACAGATTTTGGTTTTTTAAAACCCTAAAATTATAACACGTTTCAGGTTTATAGCTATACATCTTTATGTTTTAACTGTTTTCCGAATATATTTTTAATAAAAATGTTGCCCGCTATTTTTAATCCTAAAAGTTATATTTTGAGAAATTCAAAGTTTACCAATGATACATTTTGAACCGACATATATTAACTACAGAGTATGTATAATTTACTATACACTATAAAACTAAAGACCATTAATTCAAGTACTAGTAACAAGAATATTTGCGTATCAAGATCTGTGTAAACTATAAAATATGGCCCCTCAATTATGGAAGAATCTAGATTTTTAAAATTATAGTAAATACTGGAATTAATTCACCCCTGAGTTTAAATAAAAAAGTATTCTTCTATATTATAAAAATGTATATTTGTAAGTGTCTAGATATTATTTAAATGTGAAATTTGAATCGAGTATGTCATGGAATAATGACATTGTGTAAATAATGTAATATTATTAATATAATAATAATGATTTGTGTAAAATAATTTTTAAATATCCTATTTCTAATACGAACAACATTGATAGAGTTTCAGTTGAATATCACATTTAATCTGAATATGAAACATAACTCACCAACGATACCGCCATCTGAATTTGAACTCAGTCGAGCCAAGTCGAGTTAATATAGGATGACCAATTACAGCCTTATTAAATTCTAAGAATTTTCTTCTACTCGGGTATCACATCTCTGGAAAAATAAACATAAAATAAAGAGTAATACATTAAACATAAAAAATAAGTAAATTACAATGTCAATTTAACCATAGGTGTATTTATAATCCAAAAAATTAAAATCTACCAATTTTATTAAAATAATAATACTCGAATTATAAGTACAAATTTTACATTCAAAAAATATAATTTTTATGTAATCTATTTACATAAATTATAATAAGTAAACAATTATTTTATTTGTTCTGATCCGTTTTTTAAATCATCATAAGTAGCATTATAATCGCTAAAAATACAGTGAATTTATTTTCTTCGTATAAAAAAAAATAACTCTTGTAATTAAAAAAATATTTCTCAGTTCTTTAGAGAGCGATTTGAAATATGACGAGCATTCAGTAATTGGTTAAAAAAAGAAAGAAAAACAAATACTTTTTCGGTAGAACTTTTTTATTTTTAATCATAATTAACCTCGTAAGAAATGCAGCCGAAATCACAGTCTAGTGAGAAATGATAATTAATAAACGAAAACCTTTTTCGATGCTATGTCAATTTAGATTTTTTAAGGATTTATTGAATATTTTTTATATTTAACAAATCTGATTAAGGAAAAATAAACTTATAAGTAGAACAATAAAAAGATTGTATTCAGCTTAAAATAGTTTTTGTGTTTATCAAATCAAGTTCGTTGTATTAAACATTTAGAATGTAAATATTTTTCATAATTTTAGTTCTGAATTAAAATACTGGAAAACCTCGTAAACCGAACCCATATTTGTTGCATTATTATTGTTTAAAACAAAGTTCATATTACTAACAGTTTAGTATTAGCGCATAACAAATGTTATTTTCAAATCAAAATAATTATTCTCATAGAAAACATGTATTAATGTTACGTGCATTTGATGAATGCTTAACGTAGTTTAATTGTATATACGGGTAGACACTTACTTGTTCTCTGTGGATAATTTATTATCTATACCTAAACATGTTTTGTTACCTCACATATGGAAGTTCTATTAAAAAATCATAAAAAATATCTAAAAGAAATTTTATTTATAGAAACTTCGTATTTTAAAATACATTGCTCAGTCAAAAAAAATCATATACGTTCGTTTATAAAAATGCATGACACGCTTATGAGTAAATTATTTAAAAAATTCGCTGAATTACACATAAGTTCTTTTAAAAATGACTCTAATATAACCAATTAACTTTTTATATTAATTATGTTTAATGTGAATATATACTAAAATAAAATGTATACAACTCAGTTAAATAATATAACTTATTTCAACTAAGTTATAAAAGGAGTAGTTGGCATATAACACCTACAATTTAAATGCAATAAATCTTTGATCTAATGTGCAAATAAAATTAAATTCATTAGTCTAAATAATGTCAGACGAAGGAATTAGTATCAAACAAGTTTTATACAAGTTGATAGCATAACATATTATAAAAATATATTATTTTAAAATAACAATATATACATTTAATATGAATAAACAAAATCGAAATTAATATTAATTAATATAACTCAGATAACTACAATATTTAGTAATTTCAATTATTAATTATGTAGTTCGATTCATATCCAAAATTTCATGTCTAAAAACAAGAAGGGAAGCGATTATTCAATTATTCAATGATTTGACATGCAGTTTAAATAGTAAAAAATGAATTACTTAAAATCGGAATAAGATTTAATAAAACTGTCACGTTTAGTTTATATTAGTGAAGTTTCAAAACTTCTGTAAAACGTGATTAGAATAACACTAAATATCTGAAATGCATATTCTTAAAATAATTAAAAAAAATTGTTTTTCATGGTAATTTATAAATAATTAAAAGTAACACTAAAATAAAAATCATATTAAACAAACTATTATTGAAATCTTGTTAAACCCAGTGATATATATATATAATGTGCCAAGAAAAAAGCCTTGGTTCTGATCAGATCTGATCATTTAATTAAAAATTATAATCCAGCAAATATCGAATTGTAAATAATATTTGCGGTTATTAAAATCCAGCTTCGATGCATGAATGACATTCCTTGTGATTGCATTAAAATAATGCATCCTTATCCACTTTGAATAAATTCAATTAAAATTTTTTCACATAATATACAATATGCGTGTAATATAGATAACAAATAAATATGGCATTGACCGCAACAGGAACTCAGTGATCAAAAATACCTATTCGGAAAGTGAAGATATGCTGATTCGAATTACACCGATTCTATAAGTTCGATTTTTTTTAACTCTCCCGAAATCCAATATTTTTATGCTGACATGGAGCTTCGCACTACCGCTATGAGTGTAACAATTCATACATAAATATGTGATTGAAAGAAACTCAAAAATATATCTGAGATTTTGTATAACGTGTATAACGTTTTACTAATTAGAATAAGTACTTAATCAGGTCTTACCAAAGACTCAATAGAACTAACAAAATACAATATGTGATGTCATCGGGTCAAATTCGACTGTAATTTTATTATAAATCAAATAAACATAAGAATAATGAATTCAGTTAATTCATATAAATTATAGTAAACTTGAATAGATAATAAGAATTTCTTTAACTCAGTGGACCTACTTAAACATAATACATTTTAAATTTCATCAAAGTTCATTAGATTGTATTCTACATAAATGTGTACAACTTTGTATATATCATTATAGCATCATAATTATATTTTCAGAGCTGATCAAACTTGGGATTTTTCTTACAGATATATTTCAAAAGTTTAAGTCTTAAAGTAGTATTTCTTTAAATAATATTAGAATTCTAAATGACTAATATTAATAAAAAAGCATTTACCGAAATAAAATGGAAATTTTCTATTGGCATAAAAAATAATACATTTTACACAATTATTGATATTCTGAGTTTCCAGTTCATTGAATGTCTAATCTAATGAACGAACATTATGTATAACTAGAAGTATTCATGCAATAACCTATAAATGTTTTATCGTTGTTATTAAATACCCTAGCCATAAATAGTTTAGTGGTTGGAACTGAAAGTGTTATTACAGTGGTTTATTACAAAGATCAAATAACAAGTGTACGGAACATATAGAACATTTTGAAATCAGTTTACATGTTTGTTTAAATTATGCAATTCATTTATTTTGCGTTCAACGTGAAAATATAACGATTAAATAATAAAATCAACTAAACTTTACGGCACTTTCAATTGTAACATTTATCGATTGTACTATTTTGTTGGTACATTTTACCACTGTACACAAAACGATTGAATTTGGTGATTAGAAGCATAATTTAAAACTGTCTTTGCCATACTTTGCTCTTTACATGCGTGCGTGTGGCTCAACCACAGTACTATCTATGGTACAATTTAACTACAGATTCTAATAACTGGTTCAATATTGCAATTTGAACATTTTATGTCCACAGTAAAATTAACAGGAAAAAATATCATATTTCAGAGTTGGAAACGGGAATCAAATGTCCTGTCCTTTAACCAAAAAAGTGGTCAAATCTTATGAAGATTTGATGACCAAACGACACAGATCTAATATGTTTCGCTGTTTGTGTGTCAGTTGGTCAATTTGGATAAAAATTATTGATTCAGTTGATTTGAGGACATGTTATTAAGTATGAGTGCCGGTTTCAAACCTAAGTCAAATTGTTTTTTCTTCCCATCCGTGGCTCGATCAATGACCACATTGTGGTTTGATCCGTAGACAACCTGTAGTTAAATCAGTGGCTAGAATCTGTGGTTGAACTGTACCGTTATTCGTACTCGTGGCATTTGGCCAGGTCCCACGTGTATACCCGTGGCTTGATCCGTTTATTAAACTGTGGTAACGTTTGCTCCCACAGATATACCCACGTCATCAGCCACGGTATCATATACTACATGGGTATTTTATTTTTAATCGTAAAATAAATCATTCATTTATAAAGATGTTCAAAATGTTCACCATTATTCTTTGGAGGTATTCTTAACAAGGTTAAACAAATAACGTTTCTCAAAATAATTCAACTGAAAAAGGAGTGCAAAAGAATATGGGATAACTTTTTAAATAATTTGAATTGTGTGTCATTTATTTAAATTTATCTATAACGCTTATTATTTCTTACACATGTTCTATATTTGATAGTAAATTACATCGACAAATTTGCAGAAGTAGTAATGATATAGGTTATAACATATGGTAAGACTATAAAAAAATATTTGAATTTTATTATAATTAAATATATTTAATATAATTTTTCCATTTTAAATTTAATCAATATTCGTAAAATGAACATTTTCTAAGACAGATTATTAGACTGTTCTCGAAAATTAATGAAAGGGATTATAAAGAAGGTATAAAATGCTATGTTAATAGTTACATTCCAAGTTTTATAGAAATAATAATAATTTTCAAAGGGTTTTTTTTCTCAGTGTTGGTTAACATCTTCACACAAATGAAGCACTCTAAGAACTTGCTGCAATAGTCTGAGAAAGTCTAAAATTTATCGAAAATCGAACTTTTTTCGGATAATTACAAATGCTTAGAAATATCTCACAAGTTATACAAATACAAAAATAGTAAGTGTAGGATTTTTATTCAATATTAAACTGAATTTCAAGGTACTGAATGTAATACGAATTAAAAAACTAAAAATAAATATAATAAACTCTGCACAAGTTCTAAAGAATTGCTGAATACAAATTAAGTTTTCATTTTATAAAACGAAATTTTAATTAGAAATCTTTTTCTGTTATCTTTATTGTTCAGAATAATATATGAGAGCCTTGCTATTTTGTTCGTATTTATGAGCTTGTAAACTTGTTGTTTTAATATATTTTCAGACGTGTATAATTCATTATTGAATTTATTGCCCCTCAAAAATTGTTGTACAATTTATTTCTAAGAAGATTGTACAGCAATTTTTATGTAATATAATTCTCGCATAAATATTATGTGTAATAATATAATAATAATTATTAAAATTATTGCATAAAGAAAGATTTTAAAAATTTATTATTCGATGAAACTGTAAAATGAAATGATGAAATGCAAATACAAGAACTTATTGTAAATTATCAAAATATTAAAATATTATTTTCATAAAAAAACTTTTAATACAGTAGAGTTAAAGTTTTCAGAAACATGATATCATGATATGAAGCAAAGTTATAAATAACAAACTGATTTTCATATTCTTACTTAATCAGACTGTAAAATAACTTTATCAAACAACATTGTAAGTTTCATATAAACTTTTTCCTATGTGCATTTGTGTAATCACGCAAATAATAATTTATTATGTAATCATATTATTATTTCTGCAAATATACTATAGTTAAATATGAAGATTTTAAACCAATAATATGAAAAAAGCAAACATTTCAAAATTGATTTATTTTGAAGCAAAATTTAAACTATGCAAGTAACTTTAAACTATATTTTAAAATAATCCTTTACGTTATTTGCCAAGTGATTCATAACGTTTAATAATAATAAAAATAATATTTGTAACGTTATAAGTTTATTTTTAAGAAAGTGTTTTGTAGAACATGTATTTGAAAACATTGGTTTCTGTCTCCATCTAGTAAAAAAAAAACATGTTTAACTGTAGAGCAGGGCATTAATATTGTATTATTTTCTTGTCAAGAACAGAACATTGCTACCTAATATGAACTTTGTTTAGTTGGTCGAGAAATTTCATGATTTTTTTTATCAAACTATAGCATATATTGTAGATTATGTTGACCATTCTAAACGAGGATAAGACATGCAAGATTCAGTTTCATCCTGTTTTGCTATTATCGAAATTTTCTATCCTAATTATATAACATAAGCGAAAAAAGTAACAGTTTTTCCACGACTTAATCTTGAAACGTAATATTTATTTTATTAAAAAATCATTTATTTCGTTAAAAATAACTGTTATATCGTTGATAGTACAACATTTCAAAATATTCATTTCATTAAGTTTTGTTGTTACAACAACAATTACTAATAATTTATTAAAAATCCAGGAAATCACTTCATGGAATATTCCTTAATTCTCATGTAGATTTTTGCACAGCAGATTACCTAATTATTAGGACACGTATATTTTTCAGTTATTTACAAAATAACGGAATGTTTCTGTAAATTATTTTTGCTTACTATATATATACTAAATTAATGTTTGGTGCATCATATATAACGACGAATCATATATATGTACAACATAAAACAAGCAAAACGTATCTCATAAAATGTTCATTGTAGAAAACATGTTTCAAACGTAAATGTAATATTTTTAGATATAAAATTCTAATCAGAAAAAAATTAATTCATTCTCTGTGTTGATTTTTAGTAGAGCACGGGAAAAATTCAAATCTTAAATGCAAACATCCAGTTTTTATTGCAGGTTTGAATACCACGTTAAGAATTCATGCCACGCAGATATGGATACATATGTAGAGTTAAGATTAAACATTGCACAGAAAAAATAATCGGGTATTAATCTCGCAACAATTTAAACGTATTGCTATTAAGCTTCAGCGACGTCTTTTACAAATTAAGTGTTCATTAAAAGCTTTAAGCGCTTTAAAGCCATCATCACTATTAAATGGAGAAACAATTTTGAAGTGGTTTAATTTTAAATTGTTCATAATTTTATTTTCATGTATTTAAGATAATAAAAAACACAAATTTATTAATTTAAAATAATTGGTTTCATTTATTAATTTTTTTATGATACTATTTCACGTTTGTTTGTTTATATTTTGTTTGCAAATGATGCTCGATAGATTACCTACTAAAGTGAAGTATTATTTATGAAATATTTTAAAATATGAATGCTTATTTATTAAACAATAATAGTTGTTCTGTATTACTCCTAAAAAAGCTTTAAAATAAATAATATTTCATGTGCGCATATCAAAAATGCAAACAACAAAGTTTTTAGTAGTAAAGTTGAACGTCTGAGCATTTTATGCCATAAATACAAACCATAATATTTAGCTACTATGAAACGCAGTATCTTAAAAAGTCAACAAGTTAAGCACTAATGGAAATAAGCAATACTCGGATGAGTGACCGACATTGAACTATTTATTTTATAAAATAAAATTCCTTTAGTGTCGAAATGACGAAAAAAAGAGAAAAGATGGAAAGGTAACATAAAAATGGATAGTTATATTTGAAATAATACCATTTCTTTTATTATCTCGAAAAATAGGTTCACATTTGTTCTTCTAAAGAATTAAAAATTATTTAAATACAGTTTTCATAATTGTTATAAAAGTATAATAATGACACAAATTGTTAAATGTGAAAAATTCAAGTGCATTATCAATGGATATACTTGACTTTACGATTATGTGTCAAGCATCATTACTACACTACACATTCCTTAAAATCCAGTCAGTGTAAGAATGGAGACAGGTTTTGGTTTCGTTTGTTTGTTTGTTTGTTTGTTTTTGTTTATACTATGAAGAGATCTAACCTATCCAGTTGAATAAAAGCATCAAGTTTCAACATTATCGTTAACTGCACTGTTTATGTAGTTCTTTAGAACATTGTTTTGAAACATGTTGCGCACTTAAATTTTATTTGATACACGTAATATTTAGCGATATGCAGTACTTGTTAGATATACGACTAATATTATTCACAAAGCTTTCAACAATTTCGTGAATATTGTCTTTCGCCGTGAATACCCGGATTCTATGATGTACTTGTTGCGCTTTATAGAAATTTCCACATATGAAAAACTATATTATAAAAATTATGTATTTTTACTAACTCTCCACTTTCATTCCATTCCAAACAATTAACACATCCATTATGTCCTTGTAATTCTGTTTCCAGTCCCAATCTGGATATAAAATTTTCTGTTACTTGTAACTTTTTAGAGACTGCGCGAGCTGTGGACTCCTATAATTATAAATAAAATGTAATATAAATATTATAAAAAAATTCTTATTTTATGAAAGAAAATAAATTAAAATACATTAAATCTTTATGGTTTAATGTAATACATACATTATAAAATATTTATATGTATACAAAATATTCAGAATTTAATCATTTGCATATATTAATTATATCTAATTCAAAAGTTGTTTGATTTATTTATATTATACATACCAATTCATATTCATAAAATATTAATTTGATTAAACACAATACATTTTATTGCTAATAATTAATTTCAGATTTAAGTAAAGGAAACAATTTAAATAATTATTTTCTGTAATTATTTTTACCATTAATAATTATTTTGTATATTTTTATTTTGTAATTATGTGTATAATTTTATCAAAATGTAATGTCATATAAACTTTAAAATAGACAAAGTTGATAATTATTCATTTTATATTTTCATAATTTCCAGATTCGACATGCGAGATACTTAGTTAGCTTTATGTTTCTTTATGATTCTTTAATTAATATTGATATTTAAATTTCCAGGAATAACATTTATATGTATCACACACAACTGGAAAAGAAAACTCACTTGTATTTCTCTTCTCTTGAGCAAATCCCAAATCCGTGGATCTGGTTCCTTTTTGCTTGGGAAAATATCCATATTTTATCGCAAAATTGAGCCCCGTAAAAATACAAATCTGCAAACAAATATACAACTCAAAATGTCGCACTTATGCCAACTATACCTGAGAATGAACAGCTGTTGAGTTATAGTTGCATTAAAAATATACTTGCAACTATTTGAATACTTTCAAATAATTCCAATACTGTGGTCTTCTTTGATCTAGTCGTTTAGTTATTTCAATTATTAAAAAGGGGAAAAAGTCATTAATAAATGGAAAAACAAAGTAAAAGAAAAAATAAACAATGCAGAAATCTAAAACTTTGAAATTAGTAAAGCAAAGTCGTTATTAAAACAAAACACAAAGTAAATTTTAAAGCCATTCAATGGTTTCTCATCGAAGAAACCCGTGACAAAAACGTCGACCAAACGAATGATTTATTTTAAATTTGATGTTTCTGGCGAACGATGAAAATACTCACGACAATTGTACAAACGATGTTGTGACATAAATATTATTAATTGACAGCTCGAAATTTGTTCTGTGGGTGCAACGAGGATCTCGCCACTTGTCGCGCACGTTCGTCACCAAATCGTTCGTCAGAACACACGACAGTTTGCAACATTTCTCGAGTTGCGACAAACTTATTTTTCAGCCCTATGACAAACACAATCTCTGAATTCTTTTGCAGAATAAAAACACTCAAAGTCGTACACGATTATCAATCGCGCCACGAAGTTTGCTGCGTAAATACATATCATAAACCAACATGAAGTTGTTATGTTAAAAAAGGTTAAAAATAATGGTGGGAAAATGTAATATGTCTTAAAGTAGTTTATAATTTTATTATTTTGATGTTACTTCGTTTAGTGAAATTAATATAATTTAAATACGTAAAAAAATTGAATATATTTTAAAGATTCCTCATATTATTTTCTTTGAAATGATCAAAGTGACTTCAAACTAATATTTACATTACATGTTTATTCATTAGTGAGTTACATAATACATTATTATCTAAATTAGATAAGTGTTATAAAATATTAGATAATATATTTATTTTTATTAATAAAGGAAAAGGAATATTTACTGCTCGTTAAACTATACATTTAAATTATAATTATTCTAATTCAATAATTATATTATAATTCGTCTAACATTAATATTTATTGTTACGAACATTTAAATTTTAAAGTATTTTCGTTTGGAAACATTTTTTGTTGATAAATAACTTTTTATGTTAAACGAAAACAACGCACAAAAACTATGTCGAAAACGTGGTATTATTTCAATTGCAAAATATTTACTAGTTACTTTTAAAATACGTAAAATCATATTCAGTGATGCAAACTAAGTGTTTGGAGAGATTTTCCTTGGGTTTGTCCCACAACACAAAGGACCCCTAATGGCCGATCAACTTAATATTTACTTTGAGTCGTCGGTAAATGTAGAAATGTCATATTATAAGCTTTACGAGCGCTATGAATTCGAAAATAAATGTATAAATACGTCACATCTTGTGTCTTTGTTTTCCAAACGTTCTCTTATTTTACAGATTAATTAATAATTTCGATTGAGAAATCATAATTGAAATTATTTCATTTTTTTGTCTAATTTAAATTAATTTGTATAAAGACAAATTATCGTAGTAAACAATATTTAAAAGATAAAATTTAAAATAAGATGCCATGCTCAAAAGAAAAAAACCATAACAAAAAAAAAATTCCGAAAAAAAACAAACTTTTTTGGACCATATTTCTAGTGATAAATTTACTAGAATGTGGCTAGAAAAGGAAATTCCAGTAAAAAATTGATGGGAAAATCAGTGTATAATTTTCAAAGTTTTATTAATGAAAATTTCACGAAAGTAAGGGACTCATTCCAATTACTAATTGGCCAAAAAGAAAAACTTCGAAGCTGCACTGCATGAGTCATTATTGTAAAACGATCTCAAGTTTACAACTCTCTTACCAATGACGACAACTTTTTCGTTTATACAAAGCTTCTTCTATATTTAATACCTCTATGTTCATAATTTTAACGTTTTTACTTTTTTTAGCGTCTTTAGCGCCTCTTCCAATGCGACTCCCGAATTAAAATTGTGTGGCAGGAAATTTAAAATATAATTTTTATTGATATTTATCATTATACATAATATAATTATTAAATTTATATCACAATTAATATATGTTATTTTTTCAAATACAGTAAAAATATGATAAATGTAACGTTTATTTATATTCAACAAATAAAAAAATTATTTAAATACAATACAGCATTTTAAAAAATACAAATTATTATTAAGTTTCTTGTTTTTTCAATAGTTTAAATAGACCAAAAGAACAACCATGGGATTTTTTGTATATCAATTCAAATTAGTGAATTTTTATTATTTAATTTCTTTAT
>JABFOX010001193.1:0-13553 GCA_022817665.1 Axea sp. ZL-2020
GAGAAAAGTTTAAACAAATGAAATAGAAATTCATGAAACATAATTTTATGTTATATTAATTATTATACTATAATTTTGTAATAATTTTAAAGACACATTCACATTTAGTGCAATTTTATTGATATTACAAAAACGATTCCTGAGAATTAAGTTGTTTTTTTTTTCCTGAAACATGTTATTATATACTTATAATTAAGTAATTAACTGAGTAAAGAAACGATGATATCTTCGTCTATCGAATGAAATAATACCCCTATAATTATGTATAAAACAATAAGCAAATTTTCATTAAATCAAATACAGTATTTGACACTGGTTTAAAAGTTGTATTAATGTAAATGAATACGATACAGATCTGAGAAAAAGAATTAATTCGTTAAAAGAATACGATTCTGAAAAAGTATTTTTCTTCGTATTATTTGTCAGATGCAGAGAATATTGATTTGAAAAACTATCGTGTAAATTAATACGGGTGATAATATAGGAAAAAATAAATAAAAAGTAAAGCATGAAAGAATGATTCGTATTAAGCGAATTAGCATGGTTTGGTGCACTGACGACTTCGACTGGCGGAGGAGTGCCCCCGCGATAAAGTAGGGGCTGCCTCGCAGTGGAGTATTGGAATGGTGGCTTTCGTTCGACCTATGGTTCAGTCGTAGCGGTTCCGTGACTCGCGTCGAGTGTGTATCTCTCGTTTTCGTCGACCGACTTTGCACGTTTCACGCTCCATTTTATTGATATCAAAACAATAGTTGTATAGATCTTATCGTCTTTGAAAACGCATGATTTGGATCCATCGGTATCATTAAATGAATAATTATTGATAAATTTAGTTAAAGAGTATGATGGTTTACTTAATTGAGAGAACGGCTATGAAAAGAAAAACACGGTTAAATTGCATAAAAGCGTTCGTTTCTTAAAAGAAAGTTTCAAAATGATCCGACGGTTCAGTTCCAATTAATGTTAACGGGAAGAGTACAAAAACAAATTAAAGATGCAGAAATGTTAAGCGTGTCCATGTGAAGAAATTCGATATAAAATTATTTTCTTTCTCCCTTGTGAATCTTTCTCAATCGTTCAATTTTATGACATAAACACCTGGGATAGTTGCGCAAAGAAATCGTAAAAGAAGTCGTAGATCAGAAGCGATTGAAACGATTTACGAATTAATAAATTATTTATAACAAATGCAGAAAGTTACACGATTATGCAAATGTGACATTTTCTGTCAAAACATTAAAAATATCACAAAAGAATCTGACGAAACAAGATTTTTCGTTCAACTGACTTTTACGTAAATAACTACACAATGAAACTACAAAACCGCGTAATATACTGATGTAATTCTGATGTGGTTGAAATGCTGCATAACATTCCCTACAGTGATTTTCGTTCCATTTGTTTTCAACGTGGTGTGCAACTAAATATAACGCGATATATCATTTTCAGACGAGAATTTAATATGGGTGAAATGCCACATGGTGACTTTCAATTCTATTTAGCAATGCGCAAAAGAGTAAAAGCCCTAATTTAGAGGGATGCATAACAGAACGTTAATATTAAAGACGTTTTGCATAGTTTTTCGCCACGAGCATTTCTTCGTTCGATTCTTACAAGGTGCGAGAGTGAAAACAAAACAAAACAAACGCCGGCGCTGAAATCAATTGATGGTCGACCGGTAAATAATCTGATGTTGCGGAATAATAAATGTTACTTTTACTGCTTCATGTGTGCGTCGAAAGATAGAACTCTGACTACGGGGGATTGGCACACAGAGTAGGCAAGATGAATCGATAGTACAAAAGGCCAAGTCGCAGCAGACAGATACAAACGCGAACAGTGACGCCCTGGCGCAGTGCGAATACACGAGTGCTCAGCATTCTGCACTCATTAGATACAACGGGCGTTCGCTTTCGTTGTAGCGCTGTAACCAGAGCCGTTACCTCGCAATTCTTCCTTCGTATTTTCCTGCGAATGCCTGAATGCGAAAAATTTGAATCGGTGCACGGTTGCTTGCTTTCTAATTACAGAACCGATGGAATTTAGTTCACAGCAATTTCGATGACTCGATTGAATAAGTTGCCAAAAATTTGATCAATTGACTTTTACCGGACAGTTTGGTAGAGAATTGCATTAGAATCAAATTGCGTTGGATGTCAATTTGTCCGTTTCTATTTCTATTCTATTGTAATCTTATTATGTTGACAATCAAAGTGAACTTCAATTGTTGCTTTATTTTAGTACGTTCAATGAAATGTTTTTCGTTCTGAAATTCTTGACAGAGATGTACACGTTCTTATTTTATTACACATTCTTTTAGCTTAATTAAAATATCGTTGCTAAAACAATATTTTGATAAACTTGCGAATTGGAATTTGATTCATTTTGTTGCAATGATATTTTAAATTTCGCATTGAATTTGAAATGAAACCTCTGTGGAGAAGTTTTCGTGAACTTGGTGACACGACTCTTGTCGATTCAGCGATACGATTTTTTCTATATGCGTGGGCGTATTGAGAATCGAGATTAGTTGCTATTGGTGCGTCGAATAATATAATGCTATGAGGAAGAAGTTGTGTAAACGAATTATTGACGGTTGATATATGGTGGATATTACATTCAGAACGATAATTGGAATTATCGAATTTCAACTGACCATTGGTTTGACTTATATATATATATAATGTCACAATACTTATTTTATTTACATCAATTCTTTTCAGTGAAATACTTATTATTAAAGAATGCAACTGTGAATAATAACGTGCGACGTAACTGAGAAAAAGTTGATTTTAATATCGCTTACGTGGAAATACTTTGAATAATCTTTGCGATAACATTGTTGAACAATTATATTTAATCTACAGTTTTGTTCATATGACGAACGTCATATGTGAATAAATTTATCGATATTATCAAGCTTTTTTATGTACTAATTTTTAAATTGAGTCAGAACATTTTACAAAGCCAATGCATATTTGATTTGAAAAAGAAATGTTTAACGCTAATAATAAGAAGATATTTGTTGAATTCACATCATACAAGTAGAACATTAGACATTAGAACAGTGATATAGATGAATATTTAGTGAAACATGTAATCAATATGGAATAAATAAGATTTTCTTTTACCTTAAGCTTAATAAGCTGTGAAGTATATTATTAAATTAAATACGAAAATAACGTTTCAACGAACTATGCTAGTTTACGAGGTAATAGAATAGACGCAGTTATTCATATTAGAGTTTGAAATTAATTAAAAGAAGATATGTTTATTTAACAAAATTAATTAAAGCACATACTTCGTACAGTTAATTTATTAATTTATCAGCAGGAAACTTTAATTGGAATATTGTTTGATACAATGGTTTATTTTCTGCGGAAATTTTACAAAAATAAATCTAAAGGAAATGAACGGAAATAGTTTTATTTTATTTTCCTTCAACCATTAAAATAGAAATAAAAGTTTAGAAAGAGACGGCGAATTATATGAAGCGGTTTTAGTTGTCAAAATCTTATCCGCAGTCTCAAAAGTAATCTAAGTTACTTCCTGACATAAATTACATAATCCGACGCGAGAAAACTTAAATGCTATAGACAAGAAAATTAGACGTGCATCTGCCAAAATAAATGAAATTGCGACAGTGACGAGAAACACGACAGATCGGGATGAGACCGAGTAAAAGATAAATCTTTAAAGTGTATGTAGCTTTAATTTTATTTACGCAAAATATGCAAATGCATCTACGTGTCTCGAGCACCTATAACACGACAACGCGACTGCTTTAACGATACCGCTGCTTCGATGCTTTTGTGTTAAAATTGTTAATTGAAAATGCAATTTGTAATCTTGGAAAATCGTGAAAATTATGTTTTTCCTTGTGACATTTTTATCGATGAAGCGGATACAAATGTATGTGCATAAATTTGTATCCATTTTCATCCGATTATTTTAAATTATATTTTTGAGATGATGTTCCAAATATTTGTTATTACGGTCGTAAACATAAAGATTTGTCGTACATCCAAAATTCCGGAAATTAAACTTTTTGAGAGTTCTAGATAGATATATTTATTATCTTTGTGCTGGAAATATAAATTAAATTGCTACATTTCAAAACTAATGACAATTATAATAATATTTCCCAGAATGATAGAAAAGCAATGACGAGAAAACTATTTTTTTTTTATTTTTTTATTTTATTTTTATTATATATATATCGCATTAAATAATAAATCATACGATGGATTGTAAATGATTATATATATAATTCGTATAAAAAATTGAAATTCGCAACACATTTCGTTATAAAACTTCTATCTAATAGATTTGATGTGGAGTTGATGAAATATTTGGTTCGAATTATTAAATGTGATATTTACATATATTTTTTTTCTTTTTTCTTTTTCTCTTTCTGTTTTTCTTTTTTTTCTTTTTTTTTAGTAACGTGGTAGATAAACGAGTAGAAACTTAAGATGAAGTAAGTCCAAAGTATGTCTTTGTATCGATTTTACTAGAGCTCCGTTATGAGCTGTCACGCGTGCAAATTGTACAAAACGTATTAGTGTATTTTATACCTCCTTTACGTCACGTCAAATCATTTGAAAGACGTTTTACAACTCGCATTGATTTGGAATAAACATCGCATTTGAGTCACATAAGTATGTAACAGACTCTATTTCAATTCAGTTTAGGCTGAAAATTTTTTACGATTTGCGTATAAAAATAAATATTGTCGTAAATATTGCCGTTAAAGGATATTTAACACAAGTCAAATTTAATTAGATAATATTTCAATTCCTCTTGATTATCTTTCATTCTCCTCGCATTCATTAACTTTATTCTTGTCGCAAACTTTCTATGTACACATCGGTTGTACGTTCATTTATCAAGAAATATTTTTGATTATGCTTTGTTTCCGTAAGAATCGATTTGAATTTTAAACTAAATATAATTTTCATAGCTTGATTAAAAACATTTCATTTCATTGAAATTGATAACATAAATAACGATAATTGATTAAATATAGCATACTAATGAGTTAAAATAATAAAAGGGTATGATTCAATTGAAGCGATAAAACAGATATGCGTGACAATGATCAAATTAAAATATCAGTTATTATAAATTCGAATTGATTCAGTAGAACTAAATAAATAGATATCGTCAGAGATAAATACATTCAAATGTTGAGGTTCGGTAAGAGACATGAGAAATAATTAATTACAAATAATGAAGTATTTCAAATTTATTTTAATGAAATTAATTAGTTGAACTTTGATTAAATGATTAAAAATATAACACATAAGGATAAATATGTGACTAAATAAATTAGCTCAGTGTTACGGTAGGAACAAAATTTAAATTGTAATGATTATATTACCTTTTTATACTTAACTACGTTCAAAAAAAAAGAAATAATAAAAAGTAACAATGAAAAATGTGATTTAATCGATATTAACAAATTAATTATTAATTGAAATTATTATTAACTATAAATAAATATATTGAGAATCTTTATATAATCAGATCAAAGTACGTCATTAAATTTGATTTATATATTTTGCAAGAGAATGTACAAACATTTTTTAAATAATGAAAGAAAGTGTATAATTTGTTTTATTTACTTCACTGTAACCATTGAGTTGTTATAAGAAATAAATACGTCGTAAGATGATATGTTGCACATCAGTTAGCAGTAGTAGAAGAATATGACAATTTAATAATTATGTTACCACATAACTAGAAATGTATGAAATAATTATTTCAAATTATTGCATTCTTTAGATACATAATAATTTTATACTTATGAACAATACATACATGAAGCTAATCATTTATGTTAATTATTGTATACTGTATGATACTGTTTAAACATTATATAATATACATATTTCTGATTGAAAACGCAACAATTTAAGAAAATTATTTAATATGTTAATAAATGCATTGTAGTATAACTATTAAATACATATTGTGTTTTAATAGCACTTTAATAATATACATATATAATGAAATAAATACAATCATTTGCAATTCAAAGTATTTTAGTGTAACATTTATCTTTGTCATTCATTCACCATTAAATTTAAAATGTTTGCCATTGAAACACTTGAAATATTTCTTTTATTTAATCATACATTGCAAATGATTTATTTGAAACCTTGTAACAGTTACTTTTACTAATTATTTTAATAAAATAATTGAATCTTCAAAATTATGTTTTGTTTTTTTGTTTGTTTGTTTGTTTGTTTGTTTGTTTGTTTGTTTGTTTGTTTTTTTATGGAAATCGACAAATCTCTTTTATTAATATACTAAAAAAGTATCTGATTGCTACAAGCTGATAATTCCAAGCGCTAAATCATTTTAATATTCAAATAAGAATATTAACGATATCCCAGGGTCTTAATTGGAGTCAGTTTACAAAAAAAAAGTCTGCTTATGAATACTGAAAATTTGCTTGTGACAATTGGAATTGTGAAAAATTACATTTAATGATAGTTTTTAATAGAAATATATTCTTAACTTATCTATATTATTTGTTTAAAGTAAACTATTAAAATTTGATCATTGTTTTATAAAAAGTTAAATATAAATCACGCACAGTACAAACTCAATATAAAATGAGATGATATTAAGGTTCTTAACGTTGAGAGTAATTCCTATAAATACGTTATATATTCATAATACGGTTCATAAGAACATCAAAGTGCTTTAAATGATCATGAAGTAATTTTTATGAATGTTATATCTATACCAGTAGATGAAAACTAAGCAAGTCCACTACAAATTAAATAATTTTAATTAATATATCAGAAATCTATTTCGTAACAATATTAATATTTTTTAGTTCTTTGTATTATTTTTCTAGCATTCTGAATTCTTAAACAATTTCTACTAATTTTAATTTATCCTATTCAAATATTTATTTATAATACATTTATAAATTATACTTATAAATAGTATATTAAACAGTTGTAGTTTGAATATGTACAATCGAAGTTAAACATTACAATTGAATGTAAATAACATATCTGTATAAATAAAACTATACTTTTATGGCGAAGCATAAAGTTGAATGAAATGAAATTACATTTATGAAATATTTTAAACAAAAAATCTTTTAATTCTTCCATTAACTAAATCGTACGTAATTAAAGCAAATTGAACAGAAACAAATGAGAAGATTTCCTACTTTACTAGAGCTACATTGTAATTAATTACAATATCCTTATAGAAAAACACTGTTTTATAATATAACAGAGAGAATTTAAATCCACATTGTCAACTTGCCTCTCTAACTGGTTATTGATTTCTGTTGTAATGCATTATGAACTTACATCGTAATATGTTGTGAGAACTCCACATTAATCAGGATGATTGTGAATATGTTCATTTGAATTTTCCACCGTTCGAAAATAAATAAAAGAATGAATTATTGACCGGCGAAAACGAATTTAAATTCGTCTTACACTTTACCTCTCACTTCGAAAATATCATTGGCGATAAATGTAGCAATAAAAGTAACGACGTTACAAGTGACTTGTTATTTCTAATACTCATCTAACTCCATACAAGCATTAGAGCACTGCAATAAAAATTGCAATAAATAGGAATCTTGCTGAATCGACGAAAGAGTTGCTGCTTCTTTGAATTATGGCGGTTTTTATAGTTTCCAGAGTAAAAGTACTTCAAAAAGGAGAAAATTGTTTCGTAGTGCTAAAAATATTACATCCTCGCAGCATTTTGAAATCTAAATTTACAATCTAGTAGTTGTTGAAATTGATGTTAACAAATTGTATTTCATCGTTGAGATGAGAAACAGAAATTGAATGACACAATAAAATCTCGTTTTTGAGTCAATATTTGGCGACGAAGTTCACTGATGAACTGCTTTCATCATTTCTATTGTGTAACACTGTACGTAAATATGTCAAATTCATTGTTAACTTTCTGCAGCTGTGCAATTTTTTTTGGTACAGATTTATTTAAATTAATTACAAAAAGTATCACAAAGTGGATTGAGGGTAATAAGCCGTCAAAACTGCGGTCATGGAATGTCGATAAAACAGTCCTTAAATTGTAAATTAAAAGAAACTAATTTCTTTTCAATTTGTTAAAAGTTGATATTTCAATAACCAGATTTTGTAGGCTCTTAAAGAATTACTTTCAAACGAGATTGTCAATTAATTTAAATTTGACTCTTCAGTCGCGTTGATGGTTTTTACTTTTTTGAAATTATATTTATTTTAGTTATTTATTTTACATTCGCTGCTTATCATGGGGTCTCATGTCGAATGGCTGACACGGATACAATACAACTGATTAGTAAATGAAATGTCATTGTTAGTTGTACTTTTACGACACCATAAAACTGAAAGTTGAATACAATTGGCATTAATTGGAACTAATAATGCGCACGTGGCAACAGAGCTTTGTACAACGCTTAAATCGGGATTCACAAAGTGGTACGATTTTCACTGTTTTATCGCTCGTAAAACTGTAAAACAATTACAATTACTTTGCTACCCAAGAAATAAATCTGTTATTATAAAATAAATATGTTTGTGACGCATTACAAGATTTTCGTAACAGTCACCGTAAATTGATTGCAAGTACTTGGTGTAAAAATTACCACACTATTGTTGTACGAGACAATCGGGCCATTTTGTTTTTATAGCGATTATAATCACGGCTTTAATGTCCGCTCATGTGACTAAACGCTTGAAAAATCTTGAAAATACATCGCCTGGAAAAACTTCGGACTTGAATTAAAACCACTCGGGTAAACCATCTCGCTCTTTTCCTCGTGTTTTTCAAGACGTTGACTATGCATGCGCGCAGAAAACAAACACATGCTCACTTTTTAGTCGTTTTGCCATCTGGGTCGCGCTTACCTCGTAATATCATGGATTTCAAAATTTATTAATAGTGGCGAGCCGCGTTTTTAATATTTTCTTTATTAATATTTTCGTTTCAACGTTTCGAGTTCACCTGCAAATATTATTATTATAACAGTTTTGCTCTATTTATCGTTATTTCATTAACATTACGGATGACTTAATGAAACATCAACAGTGGTATTTTACGTTTTATGCTATCAAATATCGATTAATTTTGAAATCAATTTATTGTACAGTCGTACCAAAACCATGTACTCAGAACGTTGATTTAGTAGTGGAAATGCAATTTGATCGTGCTTCCATGATTATCGTGACATTTGTGTTGCCAATAGACTTGTGATTGCTGGGGCGAAAGGTGACAATGCTTTAGAATGAAAATATTATTACACCCAGCGAACCGTAAATACTGATGTTGACAAATGTAACGATAGGATTACGGAACAATTTAACATGTCTGCAAAAAGAACGCACTTTTCCGAAGTGACGTCTACATGCGAATTGTACCAGAAAGAACTGACAAATAACATCAGAGTGAAATGTAGCTTTCAAGCGTGGATATGGCAAACTAAGTCTTTAGAAAGGTAAAGACCTAGAATGGTTGAAAAAAGTATAATGCAAGCACCGCTTCTGAAATATTCCTGTATAACAATTTTAAATTTATTTGTCATTCTCTTTATTAAGGTAAAGAATCGATAAAACGATTCTTTTCGTTATCGATAAACTAAAAGTAACTTCGAAATGAGTAGTAAAAATAAACGTAAAATGATTCATAAAATTTAAACCCTATACTCACTTATGTTCAATATAATTTATTAAAAAAAGATTTTATTTGTAATATATGAAATATTATGTACAAGTTTGATTCCTTTCAATATTATTTTCAATAAATTCTTTATGTTGAAAACATGTTGAATTTTAAAGTAAACATTTTAAGTACGTTAAAATACATATATGAATATTCGATTTTTAAAGTGTCTCTGATACATTTATACAATTTATAAATTCGCATGTTTGTATATTTATTTTAAAAGAGTGAAATTTCTAATTGATTTTTTAAATTAGAGTTAGAGGAATTATATTGAATTATTTTATGACATAAGTGACATATAATAATATTTCCATTTTATATATTAATATTTTATAATTTAGGCTGATTTATCTACCTTAAAGTTGTGTTCTTACCTATTAATACAATTTCAGCGGTTTTATTTTTAAATTCAATTTATACATTTAAAAGAACATTTTGAGAAACTTTCGGTATACGTCAAAATTGATTTCTATTTTTTTGTTTCTATATACTCTATTCATTATATTCTGTAACATTATATGTATTCAGGCGTGTATATTAAAATACAGTTGGGTCTATAAAAAGTGAATTGAATTTATTGAAATGGACAAATTATATCAAAAGGGGTGCATTCCAAATAGAATATTAAATAAACTCTTTCAATCAGAATTTGATACTACAAATATGATGATTCTTTGGCAATTTCTTTGTTTTACTTCAGATGGCTAGAGACTGATTTTTTAATTAATATTATTTTTCTGGTAAGTATTGTAATTTTCATAGTAATCATAATTGTAAAAAATTCGGTACATAAAGATAGAACAAAAATTCTCATTGAAATTTATACGTATATGATGCGGTTAATTTTTTAGAGTGAACTTTGTTTAACTTCTAATAATTTTATTTCGGCAATTTTTTTTGATCTTTTAAAGACATTTATAGTGATACTTTCAATGTCAATCAATTTCTGGCGAAGTTTCGGAGCAATATTGTCTTCACTTTGGCGTCTTATTTTGAAAATAAGATAAACTCAGTATATAAAAAGTTTGAACTGGTCAGTTATTTTGAAAAATAAACATCAGATCAAAAAAAAAAGTAGGTATGGGGAGACAACAGTTTTGAAATATTAAATGAAATCTAACATTTTTATTACAAATTTGAATTCTCGGTCACAAAATATGTTAAGTTGTGCGCTTTTTTGTCTCGATGCAACGACAGTAAATGCTAATTAACATATTTTGTAACGTAAAATTCAAAGTTGTAATAAAAGCTGGGAATTTTCATTTATAACTTCAAAATTCTCTGAATTAATACTACATTTGTGTTTTTATAGAAAATATTTTAGACAAACATTTTTCTGGAAATTGTTTTTGTTTCTTTTGGTTTTGGTTTCTTATAGTTTTTTGTTTCAACAACACATAAATTGAATTCATACAATATTTACTGTCCTGGAAGAATACAAAGATAATAATCTGATTGACACGTTTAATAATTTCCACAAATATTTCATAATTGCATATGTATTGATAAGCAACAACAGGATCATCTTTTTGGATGTGTTAGTATATTATAAAAATATAATAATAAATTAATTTAAAAAACTCAGGTAAAATACTATTTTATTTTTATAACCATGCTGTACATCAGAAAATGGCTATAGTATTCAGTTCGATAGATAAAGGTATCGGTTTATTTTATGATATCTATCATACAAACATATCCAAATATTTAGGGAGAATTTATTTAATACTCTTTACTAAACGAGTTGCACGGAAAATAATTGTGAAAAAGTATATATAATATAAACCAAAATGACACTAGAAGCAAGAAAAAAACAACATAAAATCAAATTGGAAACGAGGTATTAAAAACATAGCGTAATTATGAAACACAAATTAGTTGATGAACATAATCTTAATTGGGAAATATTAAAGTAAGTGAAATTGCGAGTAATTTACAAAAAGATGTTTGCCTGAAATGCTATAAAAACCGATAAATATTGTTTTAACTCGCACAACGTCACTGCTAAACTGGATAAAATATAATACAACTTATTTTACCTTTATCATATACGTAAACATCTAGTTAAATTTATTGCTATTAAACTGCGATTAGATATTATCATTCCACCAGCTACTGACACTATTTTCAATATATATATATATATATATATATATATATATATATACCAATATGGTATAATAATTTTAATTAGCATCTGCAGTGCATTGTGTTTGTTTATTTGTAATAAAATATGAAAATAAAATCTGGAAATGGTGACAATATTACACCGAAACGTCGTCAAAAATTAATTGATTAAAAGTATAATATAAGAGTCTGTTAAAGATAAAAAACATTTTATATGCATATTACTCAGATGTCAACAATTCATTATATTATTAATAATTTATTAAAAATGAACGTTTCTGTAAAACTTGTTAAATAAATATTCTTTATTTAAGTCTTTGTCTTTTAACTTTTTATTTCATACGTTAACTGAAATTTTGTATAATTTATATTTAAAGCATTAATATCTTTGCATTTGTATGTTTAAATTTATTTTAGTAAAATTTAAATATTTTTATTAACCAAATGAATAAATTGAAATACTTGTATCCTTATTTAATATTTGTGAAAAGGTGATGAAGATATTAAAAGTACAAAAAAAAATTCAACTTCAGTCTAAAAAAATTTAATAATGAAAAATATTCAGTAATCATTTGGTCATACAGTGAAGTTAGTGAATAAATAGTATGCAAATTATGACACAGCAGAAAATAAAATTGAGTATTTCTTTTAAACTGAATAAAAAAATTACTATTACATAACTGCTTGATCATTTGGTATTAAAATTCTTTATCTACTTTTTTTTGTTTTATTAAAAAAAATCCTTTCAAAAAATGAGAAAAATTATATTTCTCTGATATTCCATTAGTGCTGTGGGAAAAATCTTCATTTTTATTTCATTTGGTTCTAACGTAGTAAAACTTTTTGGGTTATACTCTTTTAGGAATTAATAATTTTATTCAATTTATTTATTTTACATTATTTTAGTCAAAATGTAAACAGCTGTAGGAAAAAAATATGTTACAAAAATATATGTTTAAATTATTTAAAGTATAATACATACAGTATAAAATAATTTGTTATAATTAAAAATAACGAACAAAATAATTTTAAAATAGATATTATGTTAGAATTGTAGAAACAAATATTGCAAAATTTTGTATATTAATGATACCTATATTTTCGATATTATAGATGGTAAATTAGTGAAATTATCACGTTATGAAGTTATTTTTATTTTTATGTTTATATTTGAAAATATACATTATTTTTATTTCTTTTCTATTTTACCATTTTTGAAGGAAGTAATAATATTTTATCATGTATAAAACTTTCATTCTTTTTTGTATATATTCAATTTCAGTCTTTATAAATTTTAAATTATCATGTAAAAATTGATATTGTATTTTGTTATGTGTAAATTTGTATATATAGTATTTTAAATAATATTTATTTTACTATTAAAGGAGAAATAATAATTGATATAAAAATAAAAACATAAAATACTTTAAGGTTATATGTTTAATATATAATCGATATTCAGTGAATTTAAAGTCGCTCAAACATTATGAACACTGTAACAAATTTTATAAAGAAACTATTGAAGTTAAAAGTTTTATACTAAATAATGCTTTTTTATTTTAACATTTTTTATAATTGATTAGACTGAAATAGTAATTATGTTCAAATACGTTAAAATTATAAACATATACCCCAAAATTGTTGAGAAATTTGAAAAGTATTACATATGATATATGTGCGATTAGAATAAATCAAGTAGTTATAACATGTTATAC